>NW_019291760.1:0-56710 GCF_000500325.1 Leptinotarsa decemlineata | reverse complement strand
GGAATTCATTTGTTTAGTCAATTACCAAAATTTGGATGATTTTGAATATTCACTTGAAAAGTTATCAAAGAAAAACATTTTTCATTTTGTAACTTCGAGGGCCCGTTACTTGGTAACGAAGGATTTTAGGAAAAAAAGTTATATGAAGTACTGGTGATATTTTGACCCCATCTATACATTCTCGAGAGGAAAAGAGGAAGTCCAGGGACACCCTGTATATGTTGGTCACCTAATCAGCACTTTGGTGAGATTAAATAAATTAATACTTTTCCTTTAATGGGAACAGTCAAGCTGCTCATTGAATACTTAACTTATGAAAGTGTTTAGATCCATTGCGATACCCATATTTTGCCTCAAGTCAAAGTCGATGGGTTAAAGAATCAAGTGATCTTTATCTCTCTCGTGATAAATCTTCCAAATAACTATAGACCAGTTGCTTTGCTATCAGTTATATAAAAAATTATGGGGAAAGTCGTGAATCACCATATCCTTGAACATTTGGATGGATTCAATATCTTGACCGATCATCAATACGGCTTTCGGAAACGAAAATCAGGCGACCTTCTATCGTATGTCACCCATATTTGGAATAATGCAATCGAGAAACTTGGAGAATCAAGAGCTGTTGGTTGCGCTTGATATTTTCTAAGGCTTTTGACCGTGTGTGGCATGAGGGTTTGCACCAAACATCGATGTTATGGCTTATCGGATCATTTTTGTGTATGACTCTTCAGCTTCCTGAAAGAACGTTCCCTCCGTCGATGGATATCTCTCGAATACATTTACCATCAATGCTGGTATTCCCCAGGAATCCATATTGTCTCCAACCCGCTTTTTATTTTACACCAACGACTGATTGGAAAAAACCAAGAATCCAATATATTACTTTGCTGACAACAGCACAATTGTCTCGTCTTTCCATTTGGATTCCAGGAAATCGGCTTCACCGGCAGCAGGAGGTTGCATATCTTAATGAGGATCTAGAAGTGATTCAGAATTGGGGTGAAAGTGACCAGGTTCAATTCAATGCCACAAAAACTCAGACATCGGTTTTCCCCAGAAAGATAAATGTCTCTGAACCGGATATAATAATGTCAGGTCAGACAATTCCGCTTTCTGCTCCGATAACTTTGTTGGGGGTTGAAATAGACACCAATATATCTTGGCACAATCAAGTCGTTGAAAATGCAAAGGCTGCTTCCCAGAAGCTTGTTACACTGTTCTGAATCAGAAAACTGTACACACCTCAGCAACTTTTAATGCCTTATAAAGCTCAGATAAAATTTTCTTTGGAGTATTGTTCTCATGTATGGAGCTCTGTCCCAAAACATACCCTGAAGTTGCTGGATTCCATCCAGAAAAGAGATATCCGCCTGATTGCACACGCGAACATCACGTGCAAACTTGATAGCCTGGAACATCGAAGAAAGGTTAATGATTTGTCTGTCTTCCATAGATACTCTCATGGGAAGTGTTCAAGTGATTTGGCACATTCGATTGCGGTAAATATCGGAAATACGCGACGGACTGTGGCTGCTCCTCATTTTGAGGTTCAACTCAGTACACCTTGAACTTCACTGTTCAAGAACTCTTTCATCTGGAGAACTGCGTTTATGTGGAATAAACTTCCTGAGAATGTTTTTCCAAATGGATTCAATCTCCAGCGATTCAAATCCAATATGATTCACTACTTTCGCACAGGCACCGCTCTGAGAGCGCCTTAAGAATTTTCCTGTACTGCTTGTGTTTTGTTCTTAAAAAAATAATAATAACTATATGACATATCTATAAATATTTTGAGTATTGGAGAGGTGTCTCACAAAGTGTATTGAGCGAGAAGTAGACTATGTTGGAGAATAAATAAGAAGAGAACAAACATCATGAGTGCTCTCGATGCAAGAAACTGGATAAATAAACTTTGTCAATACTTTCAGAAGGAATGTAGCCGGTTGGTTACCATGAAAGTGCCGTTCTACTCATTCAATCCACCACCACGTGAACGATGGTTCGGTCTCAACTATCAAACGATTGACGTTCACTGCAAATCATCCATTTCGTTCTAGGAATCGCACGTTAAAAGGGCAAGACCTCATCAATCCTCAGGACTCACAAATTTCGACTTCTAAGGGTTTTAGTTCGTAAGGGTGTGGCAGATAGTTAATGGTAAAACACACACATAATACATCATATCTTCTCTGATAGATCAATTCGACACTCAAAAAGCGGTAATCAAACCCTTCAAGCTACCAACAAATTGGTCCATAATAGGTGGCAAAATTGGCAATTCCAGCGGGGCCTAATTTATTCCGGCACTCAAGTTTTCCTCTCGCAGGTTAATTTTGCGGTAAAAGTAAAAGTTGTTTGGGAGAAATAGGAGGAACATAACATAAAAATTAACGTATACATAAGTACTTTTCTCAAGTTAGTGTTTAAATGAGAATGATTGCGGAGAAATCGTACACAAGGGGGCAATAGCATAACAGCGCGACGCGTGAGTGTAACGCTAGCGATGCTTGTCGAGACGCGGGGTTACCAAGAAAGCTCGATTAAAGAACTTCGGCACGCAACGATCCGCTACGTTTGTTTCTCCTTCTTCGTTTCACACAAATTTCAGCCACCTGCAACCTCTAGACCATCAAATTTGCAACTTTTCACCCGTGAGTAGCTCTTCTTGAAACTTTACATACAAATTAGCTCAGAAAGTTCGATCGATCCACAGTCAAACAAATTACTCTGGTATATGACTTTGATTTTCAAATCTGTTTCACAATCAATGAAAGAAATCGAAGAATTGCTCAATTTTCACATGGTTCAGACAAACTCTGGCGTCCGGTGAAGTTTTTCTACATTTTTCAACGACTCCAAAGAAAAGTTATACTGGGTGTTCCAACAGTGTGTATTTTCTTGATATATTGATAATGCTGAATGAAAAATGTCTAATAGAAGTTATACAGCACCAGAAATGCCACGTAACAGTTTTTTCCAATATCATCATTCTATCCAACTGGTTCACTTGAACTGATGAAACTACCGTGTAGTGAATAAAATTTATAGTGTAGAAATTTAATAATTATTAGGTTGTTTCAAAAGTTTGGTTCGTTTTTGTGAGTTTATTTCAAACTGTAATATCTCATTCAATTTGATCGAAATAAGCGCCATTTGAGTACACTTTTGCCAACGTAACACAATTCGAATAATTTCGTCATCATAAAAATTGGTTTCTCGGGAATCGATGAAGTAGACGAAGAATTTTTTGTCTGGTCCTGATTGGCCAAGGTTCTACCAGTGAGAAAATTATCGAATTGCTTGAATAGATGGTAGTCGGTTGGTAGTCTGGGGAGTATGGTGGGTGAGGCGGAATTCCGACGCTCAATTCGTTCGATTTTCGGATGGTAAAACGTGCGGATGGGTGTTGTTGTGGTGAAAGATCGATTTGCTGTGATGATTAGGCTCGGTTTTAGAAAATTATAGAGAATCACACCAGCCGCTGACCACCATACAGTAACCACGGTCTTTTTTTGCAGGTTTTCGTCTTTGGGAAGTGCCTAGGTGGCTCATCGATGCCAACCACTGTCCTGAACGTTTTCTATTGTCGTAGATGATCCATTTTTCATCACCCGTGATGATCCTATCCTAAAAAAGGTCGTTTTGGTAGTACAAAAAAGAAGAAGAACATGCTTCGAAACGTGCCAATTTCTGTCGATCCTTCAAATCGTGGGACACC
The DNA here is from genome assembly GCF_000500325.1 of Leptinotarsa decemlineata. Classification (NCBI taxonomy): domain Eukaryota; kingdom Metazoa; phylum Arthropoda; class Insecta; order Coleoptera; family Chrysomelidae; genus Leptinotarsa; species Leptinotarsa decemlineata. The sequence goes on along the minus strand of NW_019291760.1, from coordinate 52,986 downwards.
CACTTTTTGTGCTTCTCAACCTTTCCAATACATTTCAAACAATCGAAAATCGCAAGGGAGCTGACGTCTATTTCTTCTGCCATCATACCCAGCGTTTGTGATGGGTCAGTCTTCATCAGGGTCCCCAAATCCTCGTTCACATTGAATACAAAGATAGAATCGTGCTCAAACAATATTGATTGGTGAAAACCATCAGGTTGCAGGTTGCTTGCAGTGATAGAAAATATATCTATAATGCGTTCAAATTTTGAACACATCCATTTCATTCGTCTTGGTATTCATCTGTAGGTAGGTACGTATTTTTTCAGATACCATAATACCACGCGATTATAAACGAACGACTGATTGGCAATCCTGGAGTACGGAGTCAATGAAGAAAGCCATTGAAGCGATTCGTGATAAGAAAATGGGTAGGTTATCGGCTTCAAAAACATTTGGTATTTCTCAAGCAACTCTCTGCAGGCATTTTTTAGGCACTAATAAAAATTTGCCAAAAGGCTTTAGTTATTGGGAAGCTACTTTTCCACCTGATGTAGAAATGCAATTAGTTGAGCATATAAAATTCCTAGAAAGTCGTTTAATCGGATTGACACGAGAATCGGTACGAGAATCAACTTTTCAGATAGCTGAGAAAAACGGTTTCGATAATAAATTCAACATCTAAATCCGAAGGCAGGTCAAAACGGGTTGGATGGATTTCTAAGACTTAATAAAAATACTTCTTTGCGCAAACCAGAAGCCACTTCAGCAGCTCGCGCTGAAGCTTTTAATCGGCCACAAGTCCAAAAGTTTTATCAGTTGTACGAAAGCTTACTAGAATCTGTTGGCTATAGACCACACCGTATTCATGTTATTTGTCTAATACCTCCACATTGCACTCATCATTAGCAACTTCTTGACGTCTCCTGTTTTGGACCTTCCAAGACCTACTATAATCAAGAAATTGCTAAATGGCTGAAGGCACATGTGTAGTTACGCATCTTCAGATCGCCGGCTTGTTCAACGAAGCATATGGCAAGGCTGCTACGGTACAAAATGCTTATCACGGATTTAAATGCACTGTCATCTAGCCGTTGAACCCTGATATATTTCCGGATTATATGTTTAAGCCCGCTGAAATCACAAACATACCACTGGAAGACAACTCCAATGAACATCCTCCCCAACCTGCAATAGTAATGAGCTCTGAATAGATTTTGACACAACTTTCACAACAAACAGCAGATTCAGTTTCAGCTTACTAGAATATGTTGGCTACAGACCGCACCGTATTTACACTGCTGATGAATCTGGGTGATAGCAGCAATGATAGAGTATCTTGAGTTGAGTGTTAGGGAAAGGAAAGATTTATTGATATCGAAATTCTCCAGTTCCCAAGAATTTAAATCTTGACAAATGTTACTCTCACCATTTGCAATGCCATCATGAGTCAATAGAATTAGATTTTTCGAAAAGAGTGTAGTTATTTTACCGGACGATACGAAATTGAGAAAAGTGAATGGTTTCTGAAGTATCTTACACAGCAACATTATTATTATTATTTTCATTATTGTATAACTCCCAAGTAACAATTTTAATGCTATTAAGATTACATAAAACTTATATAGCGGTTTGTCCAATGAATCATTGGTAGTGGAACATTTATTCAAAGGAAGCACTTACGTTTTCGCATCAGAAGACAGCAAGTTCTGAAGATAACTCAAAACTACTATCCTATACCCTACAGGGACGCTATAGAGTCTCTGAAACAAATAGACAATTTCAACCAGTAAGAAAACGTAAATTATATAAATAAAGTCTGGCTATCTGCTCTGAACTGTATAAGAATCATACTAATTATTTCAACTAGTGAAAACGAATCCACGCCCTTCACCGATGAAATAAAACCTGCGTCTTGATCGATGTAGTCTGTTGTCTCATTGCCTTCAATGAGGTATACAGCAGTTGTAGATGAAACGTCGAGACTTGAAACCTATAGAACACTGCGAACGAACCCAGAAAATAGTTTTGATATGCTTTCCTCTGTCCGTGAAAGTTCACAGTCTTTGATAGTGAAACAATATTTCAGATGCATTTTGTTGGTTAAATTGAGTTCCATTGAAAATATTTCTTTTATTTTGGCCAATCTTTTCCATATCATCAAAAATATCGTGAAAATGTGTTGGGCATACCTGTCTATTACATTGTTTTATTTTTCCAGAATTTTGGAGATATTCCATTTTCCTTGCGTCTATTTCTCTAATATCGTATTGATTCATTGGTCATAAATGAATGTTGGATGTAATAAAAAATAAGTCGACATCTTTTCTTTCAACTGCTATCATTTGATACGATAGACAAAAAAATTTTCGATGTTAATCATTTTCTCTAGTCACCAATCATTTTCTCTAAAGTCACCAATCAAATTAATGTAACTGGTCAAACCAATATATAAATTTATACCGATGACTTTGACTCGATTTCTCATTCACAGAGGAGGAGAGACCCACTGAAATCCGCCTGTGTGGATGATCATTTCAGAAATTTAAACGAGGTCCTGCTGCCTAAAGCATTTATAATTATTTTCTTAGCGTGGTAACGTGCACAAATATCTGTTGAACGTAATCCAATTCCCGGCGTGGTAATAACCATGGGAGAAGTTTTCCAAATCCTGCTATGTAGGAACTCTGGGATGCATGCAATTCATTCAAAATTCTCGTTTATTGACTTTCATTGTTTTTTATTGACCCGCCATATACCGTAACGTTTGATGTTAACATGCAGATCTAACAAAAATATTCTCAACGTTCATAAGAGAACATCGCATTCTAAAATTCACCATCCTGAACCTATTTCATCGCTGAAACTATTTCAAAGCAATGAGTAAGTAGCCCCGATTTCAATTCTTGGCCTAATTGAAGAACAGCACCATCTGCTACATTTGTTGATGGCTTCTGCAGATGTATAATTAAATTAATGCTTGCTTAGATATCTGTCATTAAACAATTCCGAGAGCTACGGTCCTAATTACACAACGTCTATGTGTTTATTAAGAAATCCGAACCCAATCTCACCGACACAAGTGTTACCTATCCCCAAACATCCAAACATAGGCCTAATTTTCATCAAGCTTTAAACTACTTCAACTTTACTGGCGAAGTTGTTTTGTTGTACAGGGATTTTAAAGGATGTCCTACAGGGATAGATAGAGGCAGAGCATTTCAGCATTTCCTGTTTTTTCGGACGTATTCTGAAATGACAATCCAGAGTTTCAGCATACACTGAAAGGATATTGACATACGGTAAGTAGGAATTTAGAATAATCAAAAAAGTTGCGTTATTACTTTACGAAGTGCTGAACTGAAGTTCTCTGTGAGTATGGTCCTGATGATTAATTTCATTATCTCTGCATTGTGGGGGTAGAATATTTCTATATTCACGAATTTTAGAATTTAAGAGTATTTTTCCTGAAATCACTGATCAGTTATGAAGAAATAGGATTTTTTTCTGAATTGCTTATCATATGCCATTGTTCATATGAGGGGACCTTATATGATACTGCAGCGGACCTTGTAGAAAATATTTTCATGATTCAAAAAGACAAATCATTTTTGCATCGAAATTTTGAAGCTTCTGGCTAGCTATGAGACTATGATCAATTGAACTGGCCATAAAAGTTACTTTTTCTGTTTATTTTCGATTCTTTCGAACTCAACTGATTGTTTTTGAGATATTCCTCAACATATTTCTTGTACCCTTTGATGTGTCGTTTATTCTGTCAAATTCTTGGGAAGTGAGTCGAATACTTTGGGAATGAAATATGTTCTCTGTGTTGATTTTTACGCATCAATGAGATTTTCAGTTGTATTTTTGTGTGCCAGTTTACTTGAAATTCTGAAGTGCTAGTTTGTCATTTTAATTAAACGGTTTCATTCAGCTAACCCTGTTTGTTCGTTTATTTATTTATTCAAGTCAAAATTAGTAATTGAAGTAGTAGAATAGTAGTACACTTTGAAAAAGATTCAAATCCAAGATGGCGGCAGCTAGAAAATGACGGATTATATATTTTTTCACAGATACCTCAATTTGGGTATCAAATGACAGGGCTTGACATGTAGAATAGTAGTTCACTTTGAAAAACATTCAAATTTGAAATGGCTCCAGCAACAAAATGGCGGATTACATATTATTTTGTAATACTGAAGCACTAAATGAACTAAACAGAATGAGAAGAATTGAGAACAAAATTTAAAACTAGAAACATGGATGGTTGAATGGATTTCTAAGACATAATGAAGACATATCTGTGCACAAATCAGAAGCCACTTCAGCAGCTCGCGCTCAAGCTTTTAATCGGCCGCAAGTCCGAAAGTTTTATCAGTTGTACGGAAGCTTACTAGAATCTGTTGGCTATAGACCGTACCGTATTTATAATGCTGATGAATCTGGGCTATCTACAGTACAAAAACCTGGAAAGATTTCAGCTACCTCGGGAAGGAAACAGTTATAACTAGTGAGGAGCGTGGAGCAAACACCACTGTTGTTTGTTGTGTTGATGCTCTTGCAACTTTCATACTGCCGATGATGATTTTCCTAGAAAAAATATGGAAAACGAACTTATAGATGAAGCTCTCCCTGGCGCTTAAGGTGTAGCTCAACAATCAGGCTGGATGACAACCGAAATATTTATGAAATGGATGAATGGAGCATTTCCAAAGTTTTGTTAAAGCAAACATTGACGATGAAGTAATTCTAATTATCGATAGACATGCAACTCATGAGGGCATTGAAACTTTGGAATATGCAGATGAAAACGGTATTCATGTTATTTGTCTACCTTCATATTAATTACACTCATCATAGGCCACCTCTTGATGTCTCCTTTTTTAGGCCTCTGAAGACCTACTATTACCAAGAAATTTCTAAATGACTGAAGACACATCCTAGACGTGTTGTTACGCATCTTCAGATCGCCGGCTTGTTCAACGGAGCATATGGCAAGGCAGCTACGGTACTTATCACGGTTTCAAAGGCACGGGCATCTGGCCATTGAACCGTGATTTCCGGATTATATGTACGAGCCCTCTGAAACCACAAACATATCACTGGAAGACAACTCCAATGAACAGCCTCCTGAGCTCTGTTGAGTTCGAACAGATTTTGACACAACCTTCACAACAAGCAGCAGATTCAGTTCATGTGACAAATACGTCCCAAGTCGCTGTGGCGGCTGCGTTACCTCTCGTTCAGCATTGGTCCCATAATATGATTTCTGAAGAAAATAATGGAGCCGAAATAAGAGTACTTACCGACCCACAAGCTGATAAATCATCTCAGGTTCACACAACAAGCTTCGGTCTAGAAATTGTTTTGAGTACTGCTGCTACCAATGAACGTCCGTCCTCTTCTGCTCTTGCTGTTCCTATTGAGGTGCTTTCTCCGGTGCCAAAAGGGCATTTTATTAGTAGCCGAGGGATATGTGAGCCACAAACTCGACAGAGCTCGTTGGTATTGACTTGTACTCCTAATATGTTAAAAAAATCTGAAAATGCGCCCAAAGTTTCCCCAACAAAGAAGAAACACAAAGACACCAGAAAACTATATGAAGAAAATGATGAGGAAGAAGATTTTCTTGATATTTCTTATGACGATGAAGAGGACTGTGCTTGCATTCACTGTAACGACCTTTATATTCAAGATCTAAGCCCTGAGAAGACTGTTTACGGTACTTACAATATTCGGTTTGGGCTCACTCTTCTTGTGCCAATAGTGTTGTAGCTTTCATACGTATGTATTTTTCCAAAAAAATCGTTTAAAATATTTTTTCACTCATTTTCTTCATCTTGGCCCCTACACAGTTATAGATAAAACGCTGAGTGAAATATATTCTAATTTTTTTATGTTATTAAATGTACCTCTCCAAATAAGAATGTCATATCCATTTAGAGACTCAACAATATAAGTATAGAGACAGTTCGGGTTTTTTTTAGTTTATCAATTCGCGCAATAGGTATATAAAATTTATTCCCAACTGATATGTATGATATAATATGTTCATGTCATATCATTCGACTATCTACAAATATCTCAAATTAATTGCAATTATTATTTGTTGAACAAGAAGAGTTATGCATTTTAAAAATATCGTTTTCTGGTTGATCCGATAGAATGAGCTCCTCGTCATCGCTGGGTGGGACATATCAGTGAACCGTCTGAAGATCCCGAACAAACAAAGTCAATTCCAACTAGTGATAAGCGCTACCTGCAGTTGATTCACCGCGCCACCTACAGACAAAGTCCATAAGTAACTCCACTAACAGATACTCTGGAGTGGGAGAATAATAAACATACTCCGGGGAGGTGCATATGGTATGTCCAAGTTCTGATGGAAATACCAAACCCTTGCCTCTTATGAACCGTCTGACGGTTCACTTCAATCATTTCAGACGGAGTGGAACGTGAGTTTATTTTTGAGTGCTTGATCAAATGATTTTGCGAAACTGTTCCTAACAATTGAAGAGAACAAAATCTGGGCTGGTACAGGGTCAACTTTGGAGTAGAGGGTAAGTAGAAACTAAATCCAAATTTTCATGAACATCGGTGCTATCTGACAAAATATAACAAGAAAAAGGCCATGACTGGACTATTTGAGCTTTATTGTTTGTGCAAATTTGACCGGCCTATATGTATATTACTATTTCGAAAGGCAATGAGGAGGCGCCATCTTATTAAGGAACTATTAGAGTTACACTGTAACCTATATTAAACCTTGCCTCCTCCATCAACCGGCAGATGAACGTATTAAAACAAAGATAACTATATATTCCCCGTAATTGGTAACCAAGCAAGCGACTGTTCCGTCAAATATTTATTAGATGAACCGAAGGCTGCTGCAATTCACGACAAATCTTGGGTGCTTTATGGATTCTTCTCTAATGGCATTACAAGACGGCATCTTTGTACCGGGGAGAATATGTTATTACTTCCCCTTTGTTTCCTTTGCCGAATTACATCTCATTTAACCGATACTAATTTACTTCTGAAGTTTCTCGAGGAAATGTTTTGCCGATGTAATATTCCAGTGGAAACTACTGTTATTTGTTTGAAATGGAATTTTGAGGATATCCCTCAGAGAACGATATAAAATATTTCACTAGTCCTTAGATGGTGGACTAGTAGTTTTGAAGTTGAAAGTGATAATGCATTTGAAACATACTTATTTTCTAACAGAACCTCCTTGATTGAAAACAACTTTTTCAGGAATTTCACTCTGAAAACAAAAGATCTCGTTAATCCTCTGCTCGTACAAGTTTCGACTTTTGAGGGCTCAAATCAAATCAAATCAAAATATGCTTCATTACCCAAGATCTGAACATCTTATTGGCAAGGTCCAAGGTCCACCATATTGAAACGAAATTGTGCACAATTTCCTCAGAAACAAATTCCATAACGTAAATAGGACTCAATTTGTGCAAAGTAAATTGATCTTGTGTCTATCTTACAACAACTCTCACTGCATACATAAGTAGTCGACCGACATGGAAATCAACCTTTCATAAATGAAGAGCCCTAAAAATTAATTTTTCTTCAAATTTTCAATGTTTACATTTTCCAAGAGTATATTTCCTATGTAACATCTAAACGTCACTACATTTGTTTTGTCGATGTTGAATGATAAAAGATTGGAATCACACCACTCTTTCACCCTTCTTATGTCGACGATGATTTGATCAAGTAACTTTGCTTGTTATGTCAGAGGATAGTGGTGTCGTCAACGAAACATGTGAATTTACCACTTATGACAACATGGACTAAGTCATTGACATAAATGAGAAACAACACCGGTCCCAAAACGGAACCTTGTGGGACCCCTCTCTGATGAAATTTCATCTAATAGAACATTCTGCCGCCGATGAGAAAGGTACGTCTCAAACCAAAGTAATGCAGATCCTCTAAATCCGTAAACTACTAGCTTGTGAAGAAGTAGTATATGGTATACACAATCGAAGGCCTTGGTTAGGTCACAAAACATTGTCATTTGTAGGGAGGCCACAGCTGGTTGACAAATAAAATAGATTTGAAAATAATTCTTTAAGATGCGTTCAACAAAACTTTTTCCTTTGACTCTCTGAGAACGGTGGCTGGGAAGAGTTGGTATTTACGTTGGATTCAAATGGATGTAGAAAGCAGAAAGCTCACCGAAAGCTAAATTTCATTAAAATGTAAAACTCGTTGTTATTGGTTAAGGTGTGCCTTGACAATTGACTTTCAATCATTTAAATGTGAAGCAATGTGGTTTTCTGTTCTTAATAATGAACTTTTTTTATTTAAACACCCAAGGTACGAAGGTTCACAAGTCAAAGTTCATTAGGTAAATTGTCGTGCAAGGCATGGCCAAAGGCGTTGTCCATGTGTTCCTCCACTGTCTTATCAGAATGATAAATGACATATAAAATGATATTTTACATCCTCTTTGAAATTGAGATATTTACATGTTGAATATAGTTTTTAAGATCTTACTGAAGCAGGTTTGTTCACCGACACGGAATATTTTTATAGAGAAACGTTATTATAAGAACATTATTATCTCAGAATAACATCTCTCCCAACTACCCACACAGTAGGTTCTGGTGAATGTCTGCTGGAAAACAACTACTTCTTTGGCTAATACTATGCTGGATATTGAATCATATCCGATATTTAAGCAAGATACCTCACAGAAGTCAGTCCCTCAGATGTATCTCGATGCTTCAGCAGCAGGGCCATGCGGAATTGATTCGAGTAGATCCCCTACAGACCTACAGCAGTGAAACCTACATGAAAACTTCGTCTACGAAAAAGATTGTTAACTAGTAACAGATCCATATCGTGAACAAATCTTTCTCTTAGATGAAGGTTTCATACATGCAGTGAAGCAGCGTTGAAATTAATCGAGTCCCAAGTACACTCCTGCTTGGGTCGGATCTTTCCTACACTGATGAGAGGTAATACGTAGAACTCGGTCTGTAGGTATTCTACTCGAATGATTTCAGCATGCTACTGCTGCTGAATGAACGAGAAACATTTGTGAGACTAATATTTCTGAGGTATATATCTTACATAAATGTCTATTAATATCCAGCGTGCTATTAGCCAAGGATCTAGTTGTTTTCGGCATGTATGCGGCTTTTTTGAATTTCCTCCTAAACTAGTGTTCCTCCGTGTGTATGATATCAGCTTGGGACCATTCGATGTTATTTTGATGAGTTCAAACATTCTCTGCTATTCCTGATTTGGTGGTTTTCCCTCACTGTGTATGTTTCTTGTGCTCGGCAATGCGTACTTTCAATGACCTCTTACTCTCACCGATATACGATTTTCCACACTCACAGGGCATCCGGTAAATGCAATTTTTGGAATCGCAGTCCGCGTTTGGTGGCCTGGTTTTAGTGTGGCTTCTACGGATAGTGTTTCCGGATCTGAAGCATGTTCCGATGTTGTACTTTTACCCAATGCTTCTTATTCTTTCCGATAATCCTCTGATGTAGGGAAGTGCAAGCACTGGTTGTGACGGCTTCTCTTCCTTGCGAGGCTCCTGCTGTCTTTTAGCTTTCGAGTAGCCATTCCATTGAAGATCATTTTTGATGATGTCTAGTTCCTTCTCGAGACCTTCCTTCGTGTTACAGAGCCCGAAAGCACGGTCTAATAGAGTCTTGATGATTCCTCTTTTAGTTGATTGATGGTGGTTCAGATACTGTCTCGTGTTAGTGGGTTTTCGGTATACAGATGTTTCCCCACTTAGTGTCGATCCTCTTCACCAATACGTCTAAAAATGGCAATTCGTTGTGGACTTCCTTTCCCATTGTGGAAATGATGGAAGGTCTTACGCTTTTGATGTGTTTCAGAAAAGCGTCTAGTTCAGTATTCCGTATGGAACCATATATTATGAAGATTTCGTCAACGTATCTCAACCAGACTCGGGGTTTTTTGTGGGATTCTTCAATGGCCAGAGTTTCAAACCACTCCATATATATGTTGGCAATAACTGGTGAAAGTGGCGATCCCATTGGCAGTTCCTCATCTTGTGTTGATAATTCATGCTTCAGTTGGAAATAACAGTTTCGCACAGAGCTTCCTAGTTATTCAGGACCCGGAACCAGCTACTTCAAACGTGGAACACCCGGTGGTGACATTTTATTTTACCTACATCAAGAGTCTAGAATTTGAAATTTAAAGAAGCAATATTTGTAATATTGTTTTGTAACTTGAAGGCCCTCTATATAGTTGAGAAATCCCTTTTGAGTAGTTCAATCCAGAATAGCAAGACAACATGTTGACAATCGCAGATTGAAAGTTGGGATGAAGTTGAGACCATAATAATGAAAAAAGCTCATTTCAACCCTGTTTTTTCAACATAACAGACCTATTCGTAATATCCTTCAGTCTATACAGAACAGAGAATTGATATTACTCTTCACAGGGAGGGTATTGATAATATGTATTTCCAAGTTTTGAAGAGTTATCGAACTTGACTTCTATTGACCTATCATTTGTCCCCCGATGACCTTACACGAGAAAGAAATCAATGAAGACAAACTGTTTTTCATCGAGGCTACCATCGTCCACTGAAATAGTTATTATACTGATGAAAATTAAGGATAACAGGTGGCCAAGAACAGATATCTGAGGAATTGTATGAGTATAATAGTAGTAGAACGGTATTTGAACGCAATGAAGTGCCTTATTTCACAATAAACTGACTTATTTCACGATTATTCTCAAATTCTTCTTGATAGTAACATTTCAAAAAAATTAATTTCATATTTCATGAATTTTTATTGAGATTTTCAAACTTTTGCAGTTGAATATCTATGAGTATATCTAAATGCTTCCTTCTACACGGGTGTACAACGAGGAAAGAAAGGACATAAAAGGAAATTAAGTACGAAGGGCACTAATGTGTGTCGCCTTTTCATTGGCAATTATTATACCTAGTGCCCAGTCAGCAAAACCGTTCACAGTTTTTTATTAAGCTCCGCGTCATAGGCGTACATGACTTATCTTTAACTAGGCATGCTTCAATTATATTTTGGAGGATAACTATGATTACTGATGTGAAATTCCTGTGGATTGCAAAAAACATTCTGAATGTCGCAAAATAAATATCAGTAGATTGTTAAAGTATCTGCAAAACTCTCAGATTCAACCGTGCAGGGCTTTTTCACCTGTGGTGAATCATCACTTAATCGCAAACGTTTACTAATATGCTCATGGGGGGGGGTTTCTTCCTCCACCTGAGACAAATTATGCGTATGTCGCTCAAGGATTTGGTTTCCTAAGGTACACCGCTCTTGAGGAGACGACTCAGTCGTTTCCTGGCTGCATCACCAATCTTTTTTTTCAAGTTAAGTTATTGGATCAGAAGAGTTGACAAGCTTTCGCTCCTGATCTAAATTTACAAAGAGGTCAGTTGGAGTCGTAAGCTACATCCATCTCCTCTGTAGACTCGCTCCTGAACTAAATTTATAGGCAGGTCAGTTGGAGTCGTAAACTCGACATCCATCTCCTCTGTAGACTCAGCGTCAGAAATAATTTTCAAGTTTACTCTGTCCATAAAAGTCCCACGAGTAGCTAGGGAAAGAAGGTTACTTTAACTCTCAGTTGATAAAATCTTGAAATTTTGATGAGTAAATCACCGGTCATCTTTTTCAGTAGACGTAACTTACCAAACTCCCCACCAATCAGATTACATAGAAGGAGTTAAGAAATTAAATGAACTATTTAGTTTGTGGGATTGATAATGAACAGAAAACCATGGAAAGTATACATACATTTTATGGTGAACAAATGTAATAAAGATTTGAATTTTCTGAAGATGGTTTCGAAAATTTAGAGGGGTGCCGATATTGAGTCTGCCATTTTGGATGTGTCTAATATGAATTTGCTAGTCGAAATCGTTGTGTTCCAAAACACAGTATCACGAACCGCTTTATCTAGAAGCTAATGAGCCAATTGTCATATATAAACGAGATTATTTCTGTCAGAAACGTTTCTCGTCAATACTGAACTTTGTGCTAGGATGTCGAATATATACGTTTTTCATCTAACAAAAAAGTATCAGAGAGTAGAAAAAATATTCTCCTTTACATTTAGCCTGAACGATCGGTAGTAAAAAAATTGAAGGATTATGTTAACTCAATGGAATATTTTTTGTCTTGAGTTGGTTTCTTGTAGATACTTTATACTTCATTCTAAGGCCTAGAAGCAATAATTTGTTTTCTGATAACTTTTTTATTGACCATGACTTATAAGACTTTGAAAGAACTTTCAGTTTAAAATCAAAGTAAAATTCAATGCTTATGAAAACCAAGCGTAAATTTTGTATATCATAGATTGACAGGACCCCATATGAAAATTCCAGGACTCAAATGATGTTGATCTGTCGATCAGATTGTTAGATGTATCATTTGAAAGTTGGAATGGCATACCCAACTTTCCAGATAACTGAAACGATATTTCGAACCATAAGGCTATATACACCCTGAGCTTTTCACAGATTATCTTCCATAATAAATAGAAATTTTCTGGGTATTCTAAAAATACTAATTATGGTTGATATTGAAAATTTATATTTACAAAATACAGATAACAATTTTGAACTATCCTTTTGAGAGGAATTTGAGGTGAATTATCAATTCACTCATAATACCTAATAAAAAAAAAGCTGAAATCACCAGTGAATATAATGAAAAAATATATTGGAACTTGTCAAATTATTGATGAAGACACTGACTTTTTCAGTTAAGTAGCTGACAAATTAACGCAAAGTACTGCACCTTCACACAGTTTACCTGGAAAATATTAACATTACACACAATTTTACCTTGAAAAAGACCCACTGATGAGTTGAAGATAAGAACTGAAGAAAGTTTTTAAATACACGAAGCAAATAAAATCTAAAGTGGATAATATTTCACTAAAAATAGAAGAAAATCTGCCTAACTACCTCTACCTACGGTACTTGAATTAATGAACGGATCTTCTACTAGAGGAATTGCTAAGATCTGTCACTATAGAGAATTCCATTTCTTTCTAACTACCATTACAAAAGGAATTAAAAAATGGATGAAACTTTGATTGATGGATCACTCAATATTCAATATTAGTTTTAATGCAGTGTAGTTTAGCTTTCGAAGTAAGAAGAGTGAAAGTAACTGTTCTGCAAATGCCGTTTGAAAATGTGAATGAAGTTGAGGTCTTTGACTGTATAAACCATAGTGTCTTGCTATAGAAATCTGAATATGAATTTGATATCTCAATTTCAAAGTGGTTCAAGTTGTATCTGAAAAATTGAAAACAGTTTTTCACATCAATATTTCCAAGACCACAGCTGTTATTTAACATACTAGAGAAAATAACCATCATTTTGACTTTTCGGATCCTAACCTTCCAGATTTTCAACCGATTTTGTCAGTGAAATGTATTTTCTAATAGGTATGTAAATACTAGAATGAATGCGATTCAACTTACTGAAGTAGAGAGGAGAGTAATTTCTTCAATAATTGTTTTTCTTATCATTTTTCAGCATTTTTTTTGTAGTCAAACATGGTGTTTTTTGTATGAACGATCATCTAAATTATGTCTGTTGTGATTTATGTATATAGTGTATTGCTTATGACACAAAAATAACATAGTTCGTTGTAACTCAAATATTCTCTCTAAAACACGTAGTTTTTTTTCTACGATTTTTCCAATGCTTTGTCCAACCAGTCAATGAAATGTTATTTGCATTACTAATTCTTTCTTTCTTTATCTGGATAAGTTATAGATACCTATTTCAAACTTAAGAAATTTTCTACCAAAAACACACTACATCATCTGATAAAAGTACATGAAATACAGATTAAAATCAGGAAAAAAACCTTCCGATCCCTCTGCCACTGGCGAGGATATTCCAAATAGTCCCTTGGGACTGAAATAGATCGGAACAGAACAATGGCTTGCGGTATAAAGACATCAAGACTACTCTAGAAATACCGTGACGAACTGGTGAAACTCGGACTGGAATAAAATGACTCGTGAATGACAGATAACGAAAAAGTTTGTGTTTGCTTGACATGGATCATCAGCTCCATAAATTGATCCTGAATTAGTTTTGGGCGGCTTCCTTGTGGGGCTCTTGCTGTCTTTTAGCCAAAGTCTGTTCCACCATTACTTTGGAGTAACCATTCCGTTAAAGGTCATTTTTGATGATGCTCAGTTCCTTTTCGAGACCTTCCTTTGTAGTACAGAGCCCGAAAGCACGGTCTACTAGAGTCTTGATGATTCCACTGTTAGTCGATTGATGGTGGCTGGATTCCTGGTTCAGATACTGTTTTCGGTGTATAGATGTTTCCTATTTAGTGCCGGTCCTCAACACCAATACATCTTAGAATGGCAATTTGTTGTGGACTTCCTTCTCCATTGTGAAAGTGATGGAAGGACTTACGTTGTTGATGTGCTTCAGGAAGGTGTCTAGTTAAGCATTTCCATTGTTCCATATTACGAAGGTTTCGTCCACGTATCTCATTCAGACTCGGGGCTTCTTGTGGACTTCTTCAATGGCCAGAATTTCAAACCACTCCATATGTGTTCGCTATAACCAGTGAAAGTGACGATCCCATTCACAGTCCCCCATCTTGCGTAAAGAATTCGTCTTTCAGTTGGAAGTAGCAATTTCGTACACAGCATCCTAGTAATTACACGATTACTTGTATCGTTAAGTTTGTTCTATCTGTCAGGTCCCCATCTTCGGATAGCTTCTTCTGTATGATTTGAAGTGTTTTTTCGACAGGGACATTGGTGTAGAGGCTTTCCACGTCGAAATTGATCGGTTGATCCTGCTCTTTGACTTCGATTGCCCCTAGTTGTTCAACAAAATGCCTTGAATTCTTCACAAAAGATGATGTTTCTCCTTGTAGTGGTTTAATGATTGGTAGTAAAAATCTGGGCATGTTCTGAGTGGCTGAATTCCTGAAGCTGATGATCGGTCTGAGCGGAACATCCTTCTTGTGGATTTTGGGTAGTGCATACAAGTGAGGGGGCTTACTGTGGTGCGGTGTTAGCGAAGAGCTTTTTTTTCATATTATACAATGGAAGTCCGAACTGATGAATTTCATCATGTTTTGTTTGAATATATGTTTGATAATATTTTTTGGTGAACATCAGGAGTCCGGACTTTTATTGTCTAAGGAAGTATTTATATTTTGAAATTTATGAGACGTAAAAATATACTCACTCGAATGAGTGACTTAAATGAAAAAAAAAGAAATTCATAATAATTATCATCCGAAGACAGTTGCGGATATTAACAATCGGAAACGTCATCAAATTGTTTTTATCTTCATTATTTTATTTTGATTTATAGTGTAGGCATATTATTGTTGCGCCAAAGCTTGATTTCGAATTTGTTGGCCGTGATCTATAGGTTTATGCATGGCGTTTCGTCTACTACTGCGGTGGACGTTATCAATTGTGAGTGCTAATCGTCCTTACACATACTACATTGATCAAAATTTGGGTCTCTGGCTATATGTCATCAGTGATAGGCGTTGATTCGTTTCTATTGGTTGCTATAATTGGAGGGGAATCTTCATTCAAGTTCAAGAAACTGTGAGTACTCTCAGTGATACTAGACTTGAACAGTTGTGACTGGTTGTTAGGAAAAGGAAAGTGGGGATAAGAATAATTTGTAGAGCACCTAATGCGAGTGTTGAGTTTATAGATCAATTACCTGACTCAATAAAACGAACTTATTTTAAAACTCAGTCGGTTATTCTGATTGGGAACATCATCATAGATCTATTGAATGATAACGATACTGAAACTAAATATATATGATGGAATTGGCCGATACTTGATGAAAATCCATAACTAACGTATTCAAAAAACACTTTATTACGAGATTTTCACTAAACAGTTTTACAAAAACGCAAACGTGTTTCGCCATACAGTGGCATTTTCGGGCGAAGAAGTCATTGCATGGCGAAACACGTGTTGCGGTTTTGTAAAATCGTTTAGTGAAAATCTCACAATAAAGTGTTTTTTGATTACGTGACACTAAAAAATTGCTTTCAGTCACTACCCACTTGAATCACAGAGAGTTCCAAAACTAATACATTTTATATGTATTGGCAACAAAATTAATGTTGAATTTAGTAATACATATGACATGAATAGTATTACAGATCACCTCGTGGTGTATTGAATAATGAAATTTGAAGGTATTCTACTGAACTCCAAATTTTTACATCATAGTTACAAACTGTTCAACTTGAATGAATTTGATTCAAATGCTGGCAACTTCATAGAATCTATGAACATACGCATCGAAACATAAAATGTAGCCATAGTATTTTCTTCGATATTCACGGACCATTTTGCACATTCAAATCAAGGAAAACTGTCAACCATTTATGGAATGAAAAAAATGATTCAATTCGAAAAATAACAATATATATGACAGTGTTCCATGTAAGTGCAATTTATTACCATTCGTTTAAAGTAGAACTCCTGTGAATGATATCTGAATTTCATTCCATAACGAATGTTTGGAATACAAACTGAGTAGAGAAAAGTATCTTCTGTATAATTCAGTGTTGGAAGATTCCTACATTTTTTTGTATCAAGATGGAGTAGTAGAGAGCCAAAAACTTTCTTTCCCAAAAATCATAATTTTGTTTTTTACGTTCTAACAAATAATTCTTTCTGGTGTTAGTCAGGTTGAGTTTTCTAGTTCGAATTAAACAGTTTCAATTGATGTCGGTGGTCGGAAGTCTTCGAATTTCAATAATTTATTGGTCTCTGATGCTTCAGTATTAATTTTCAATTCATATTTGTTCGGTTCTATTCTAATGTATTATTTATATTCATAAGATATGAAGGGATTAAATTCTTGTTCACTAGTTTTTTGCGAAGTTTATATTGGAAGACAACACCATATTGGTTGAATTTGGTGTTATCATATTAAATATTTTCATTACAATAAACAGTTATCTATTGTAATACTCTTTCCAATTCATCAAACAAACACTACTTGCTAATGTAAAAAAAGTCTAGCCTTTATGATATTTCTGAATTAGAAATGATGCGAGAAAATTGATTAAAAGTTTTTGACAAATATTTCAATATGAAAAAATAATACTAATGTAAAATAAATCAAATGACTGGAAAATATCTAAAACCGAATCTGTAATAAGCTAGAGTAAAATAACTGCTATTCATGAGCGCAAGAAGTTCATCTAAATCATCGTTTCATCTATCAAGAGATAAGAAGAAGGAAAGATAAACAGTCCTTTGTGTCCCCAAATACTGGAAAACAGAAAATACGGACCGCAGGAATTGCTTTTAAATGTGTGAATAAAACAGTTGTTATTTTGGCTGGAAATTCAACTTAATCGTATAGAGAAAGGCAATATGCAATGTTTTAACCTTCTGCGGTGTGTTGAGAAATAGTTTTATCCCTTTCGGGTTAGTAAATATTGTGGTTAGACAGCTTGGGGGAAGCAACGAGAAACCAAATACAATTCTCTCAGGGTAGCCATTTTTTATCGTTCCTTTTCTTTGAGGATATAATAAATTGAAATGATGGTTTGTGTTTTCGATTATTCTTTTCACAGAAACAGAAAATCTTCATTTTATTGCCCATAAAGAAGATCATCTATGAATGCGAGTATTCTACAGGGAGATCTGAATGTATTCATATCATTAATTGAATATTTTTCCTTTCCGAAATGGATAAGAACTTTTTATGGGCTGAGTTCAGTATATAAAACATTTCTGGAGTTAGAATAAAAAAAGGTTTATTTTTAAGAGAGATTAGTTTTTAGGAGAGAAATGTTTTAGCTTTCCACTACAAAATATGTGGGAAACTACCAAAGGAAGGGAGTAAGAAGGCAATTAGTTACAAAATAAACTCTTTACAAAGATATGACTGCATTATCTTGTAATGTTATCCAGATTGCTGCTAAAGAGTTCTATTCCTATAAGATTTTCCCCATTTAGGACGACAGTGTTCCGTGTAAGTGAAATTGTATCTCTTTCATATACTATATTGTGTAAAGTTCCTGTGAATGATACCTGATTCAATTCCATACCGAATGTTTGGAATACAAACTGAATCGAAATTATTTTTATATAATTCGATGTTCATATAAAACTAGTAGTTTTGAAAGTATATTCTCTTTCGTATGATTCTCTGTTTATATTAAAATATTTCGAGACAGCTCTCTCTTTCAGTTTGTATTTTGCAATTTCTTTTGCATTATTATGATACATTTGAACTTAGTGATCTATGAAACTGATTTTTGAGTTGCCTCAACTGAATATATTGACATCACTGTTAAATTTGACCTTTATGTGAAAAACCTGGAACAAAGATTGTAATGTCAACTTTACATAAATGTTTTGTTGTACATATATGTGATGCATATAACCTTACGGACAATGTAAGTAGTTTTATCCAAACTTATGCAATATGTTAATACACATATTTTTACTATTGAAGCTTCCCTGATGATGACAACAAAAAGTGTCGAAATATTGGAATTGATTTCCTAAGAGTATTCTTTTGCATGATGCGTACCCAAATAGTTCAGTAATTTTATATATAAAAAGGGAAAGTGCAAGGATGTGCAAGACGTTATTGCCAATAGAAGTACAAATGCATGGAGCCATGAGCAGAAGCCAGCCGCACATTTGTGGTTTCCGTTAATAGATCTTGTGTTTTCAAAACTAATACTGAAATTACCACAGAGGCAACTACCTACATGACATCCGGGTACAAGAAAAGATGAAAAATATCGAGGATAGGCAATCAAGTGTTGATCATCATTGCACTTGGCTGCATCATACTGATGATAGGCTAAAAGCCCAAAATACGTGTTTTTGGTTTGCCTTTTTTTGAGTGCTATGTCCAATAAAAGTTTCCCATCAAGAAACTCGATATTTTTCATCTCTGAATGATTTTCTGGACCCGGATGTCACGCAGGTACCTATAGCTGCTTTCGAGATAATTATAATAGTATTCTTGTAAAAACAAGATCTATCGACCGAAACCACAAATGTTCGGCCGGCTTCTGCTGATGGCACTGTGCAATTGTTTTTTTTTTGGTAACCAAGTGTTGCCCAGTTGCCCATACTTGCTCTTGGCTGCACCATACTGATGATAGGCCGAAAACCCGTAACATGTGTCTATGGTTTGATTTTTTTGAGTCCTATGTCCAATAAAATTATCTCTAGGATTTATATCAAGACACTCGATATTTTGCATTCCTGTATGATTTCTTGGACCCGGATGTAACGCAGGTAGCTATAGCTGCCTCCGTGGTAATTTTGATAGTTTTCTGGTATGCACAAAATCTTCTAACTGAAATCACAAATGTACGGCTGGCTTCTTCTAATGGCTCCGTATATCATCCATGTACAATATATACCAAGAACATAAAAACTGATTAGGGCAACCGTAGCAAAAGCTTTGAGACCAATCAGTCTCATGTCTTTTACATGGCACTGGCTACCAGTCAAGTTCATCTAGACCAATATGTCTACAGATTACGTATGTCGATGGAAATGGTTTCATGCCGGGCCACTGAAAAAGCAGAATGTGCTTATAAGAACAAGGAAGTATTTTTAGCTATTTTCTTAGACATATGAAGCGCATTCGATGATAAGTCTCTTGAATCAATCATTAAATCCTTGAGGAGGAGAGGGATCGACGACACAAGATGCAGGTGGATAGACTTCATGATTAGAGGAAGATTGGTTACACCCATGATAACATATACATCTATGGTCTGCAACGGTGAAACAAACGACTACTATTAACAAACAAATCAGTTGCAAAGACTTCCATTTTGGGAATAACGAGAGCAATGAAAACCACTACTAGAGCTACATTGGAGATACTTTTGAATATTCCTCCTTTACATCTAGTAATAATGGAGAAGACATGAGTGGGCCAAATTAGACTGAAAAACTCAGCGAGTAATACGAAATCCGAGAAACAGAAACATCGGAATATGGGGAGGAACGAACATCAAACATGTTCTCGGAACACAGACACCTAAACACATGTTTGACACCAACTTCGGGGATGACCCTCAAGGGCCATACTCAGCCCGAGAGACAGCCTTGAATCCAGCCAACATTTGGGGTATAAATAGTTGATTTTTCTCCATGACACTCTATACCAAAAATTGAAAACTGTTGAAACACAAAATATGGGAATGCTTCGAAACATTGAGAATGACCATTCTCCATCCAAAATTAGACAACTTCGCAACCAGTCATATTCAAAAGTAAATTGAAAAGTTCCTCAAAATTGGAGACTGGCTAATAAGAGAGACTAAATTCGAATAACTTACATTCGATAAAGTGATAATTTTCAATTTTAGTTTTTCAATACATTAATTTTGTTGATTTTGACTATTTTATCATTTCTGTAGCTTCTAATACGGAACTATCAATCGAAAATCGGACTTATTTCGGTATCTCCAATGCGAAGCAAAATATCGAGAATATGCCCTTTTCGCAGTAGGCTGGGTTTGAGTCTGTCACTCGGGCGAAGTATACGAGTATATAGACTGGTACTGCTCACACATGAAAATATATTCTGCCTTTGAAAGAGTCATTCCATTAGTTAGAAATAATGAAGGTTTTTCCCTATCATTCTGTTGTTTGTTTATGGAACAATAACCAATTTATTTTCAGGAAAAAAGTGTCACCAAATAGGAAAAGAACTTCAAGCAAGACCAATTCGGGGTACAAGTTGGAAGAATGAGCGAGCAAAAAAATTGCATTAACAAAAGAGCAACAGTCAATATGTGAAAGACATTGAACTTCTGTGAAGGAAAGTAGAGGAGAAGGGTCACTTTTCACGTTTGACATTTCAAATACTACTGTTGGAAAAAAAGATTGTTTCACATTGTCCAGATAGAAAAGGCAAATATACGGCGTTGATACTCGCATCTGTGTACCTCCCTTCAGATGCAGCCACCCTACCACCGACTAGAGAAATGGATGTACTAGTTGATCACTGCCTCAACCAGAGAGTGGAGCTTATATTGGGCTGCGACTCAAACTCTCACCACTTGATCTGGAGCAGAAAGGATATCAACGCCCGAGGTAAGTCCTTATATGAATATATAATTAAGAAAGATATAACAATCTTGAACAGAGGCACGGAGCCGACATTTATCAACGCCCGTAGACAAACATTAATGGATATCACGCTAACGACAGCCAAAATATCAAATAAAATCCTGGACTGGCAAGTCTTGGACCATATGTCTATGTCAGACCATCACTGGTTGACCTATACGGTAAGCCAGGATCTCAGGAACACTGTAAAATCCCGTGACACCAAGAGGATGGATGTGGCTCTTTACAATAGACTCTTAAAAGGAGTTCTGCGAAAAACAGAGGTCCTGGCTCCTGGCAATAATGATGAACTGGAAAGGTACACGGTATCTATCCTGTCCGATGAGGATGGTTCAAATAGATGGCACAACCAATACATGGTGGTGCCCTGAACTGGAACACCTCAGGAAGACAGCGAGAACGGCCTTTAACAAGGCAAAACGTACAAGACTCGAAGAGGACTGGGGTATATATCTCAAGCCAACCTCAGAGAGTTGAAAAAAGTCTGCAGACAAAATCAAAGAGTAGCCTGGAGAGCCTACTGTAAGACAGTCGAAGACTTCCCACTAGCTTCTACGCTACAGAAACACTCACAAATGACCACCATGAGAGTATCGGCATCCTGACGAGGAAAAATGGCGCCAGAGCCGCCAACCTCCAACCTGGAACGACGAAATGGACGGAAGTACCAACAACACCCCCACAATATGACTAGCAATCTGCTAGTGCACTAATTAACGAGGACAAGATAAGATGGGCCATATCGGGATTTTCCCCCTTCAAGTCACCAGGACCTAACGGTATAAGACCAGCCCTACTTCAATGGAGACTGAATATTCTTATGCCGCACCTGGTTGGAATTTTCAGAACCTCTCTAGTTCTGTAGTATATTCCCAGTAAGTGGACAGAAGTACGAGTAGTATTCATACCCAAACCAGGTAGGATGGATAAACACCTTACCAAAAGCATTCCGACCAATTAGTTTCATATCGTTCTTTCTAAAAACTATGGAGGGGCTATGTGAGCAGTACATAAGAGATAAAATACTAGTTCACAACCCACTTCATCCAAATCAGCATGCATATACTCCGGGAAGGTCCACTGATTCGGCTCTTCACCATGTGATTGTCAGGATCGAGAGATCATTGGACAATAAAGAATCCACTCTGGAAATAGATTTTGAGGAAGCGTTTGATAAAAAAACCTTTCCAACAATTACCCAGCATTTACACTCCAGGAATGTACCCCTGGTAGTAGGAGAATGGATACTCAAGATGCTCTTTAGTAGAGCAATAAGTATCAATGTAGAAGAGATCACAGTGAGAGAACTGGTCATGAAGAGATGTCCACAGGGAGGGGTCTTATCACCCCTCTGGAACATAGTTCTAGATATCCTGAATAATCACCTCAACAATAATGGATTCTACATAATTGCATTTGCAAATGACATAGTTATCTTTCAGACCAGCAAATTTGTGAAGACACTGTGCGATAGAGCGCAGGATGGACTTAAATTGATAGAAACATGGTCTAAGGAACACTTACTGTCGATCAATCCCAAGAAGGAAATCCCACCAGGAAATGAAGTTTATCGATTTTAAAACTTCCCGTATTATTCAAAAGAAACTAAACTTCTCTGAAGAGGTGATATACCTTGGTACTATCCTCGACAGGAAGCTAACATGGAACTCTCACCAGTGCAAAAAGAGCATATGTAGCTTATGAGAAATGTCGGAGGACAGTGGGACACGCTTGGGGTCTTTCACCCCGTATGGTCACCTGGATCTACTCTGCAATAATAAGACATATGTTAACGTACGGAACCATTGCATGGGGACCTAAAGTTCTACAAGCAACGGCCTTCCAAAAAGTAATCAAATACAGCGACTGGCGTGTTTAAACATCACAGGAGCCATGAGAACAACACCAACCTCGGCAATGGAATTAATTACGGGTCTGACCCCTCTGGACCTGTATGTTACGGAGGTTGCGTTAATAGCCATGTTACAATTGCGCACGGCTGGTGTAAACCTGGAAGTAGGTCGGTCGGTAGCCAGGCGGTTCGACATCTAACAAATCATTTTGATAACCATGCACCTTATAAAACATCAAGAGTAACAAAACCTAGAGCCCCATGGTTGACTGAAACAATACAACACGTGTTTCGATCACTTGGTGATCGGAGCACGTGTTGAGGTGTTAAAATATCGGTTTGGTGTTGGGAAAAAACTCCAGTAATATTTAAATATAAAAGGACAAAATCTCCACCACACTTTTCTGAATGCACTTTTATATTTCTATAAGGAAAACCGATCAAACAATACAAATTTTGAGTTCCTGGAAATTAATGAATTAACTATTTGTGGGATCAATACAAATGGTATGGGATGTGATCAATTGAACTTGAGATTAATTAAATTATGCTGCCCTCATATAATCACCATTATTACTATATAATAAATATCTGTCTTTCTGAAAACATTCAACCCTCTGTGTGGAAGAGTGCAGTGGTTAAGGTTTTGCCAAAAAAAATATTACTGAGTTTATTAAGATTTCTTAGCTCGTCTTTTGATAGGTAAAATTATTGAATACGACTAGTTACTGGATAGAAAAAACATTTTTCTTTGTGAAAAATACTTTACACAGTAACTGATTGGGGTATACTAAAGAGTTTGCCCTATCTTCATGTGTATGTAGATTTCCATTTTGATCTGCGACACTTGGGTTGCAATCAGCACCTCTGTGAATGGAATGCTAAAATTCGTTGGATCTATTTCGACAGTATATTCTATGCATCTTGAACAGGGATGATTCTATTCAAGATTTATCTTTTATTTTTTCATATTGTGGAAGGTTATGAACCCAAAAAAACAATATGAAATATTAAAATTTATTGTACTAGTAATGAACTCTTTTTCGTACCAGATTCAGATGTAAGATACCAGATTAATTACTTTTTTAGGTTGTATCTTTTGCGATGTCAGTAAGCCAATTACGGTAATATTCAATATAGTAACAGTGATACTGATATATATGAAGAGTCTCTACCAAAGAAAAAGGCTTTCAGTAGACCACGAAAATGGTAACCTCAAACATTCAAAAAGGATTGGATGACAAGATTTCCGTCTATAGAAAAAAGTTACATCTCACAATTGTTGAAGACAAGTGTGACATTGAACGACACGAAAATACAAAATTATACTTTAGCAAAATGAAAACTTAATAGACTCAGGCAGTGAAAAGAGTTGAACTGAAGTTGACTGCATCGGTAGCAGAACACAATCTTCCATTTGAAGTGACGAATCACTTAGCAGAGCTTTCTGCATCAGCTTCTCCAGACTCAACTGTTGCAAAAAATATCAGATTGAAAAGAAAAAAATTCACCCATGGCAACTTTATTGCCTCCCAAAAATCCATAAACCGGCAACTATATTGCCTCCCAAAAATCCATAAACCGGGAAAATCAATGCGCCCCATCGTGTCAGCTATTGGAGCTCCTACCTACCAAATAGCGAAGTGGCTCACTAAGGAATTTGAAACCTTGTCTATTGCGGAACCAGGTTTTAGTATAAAAAACTCTTTAGAGTTCATACAACATACAAAAAACATGGTTCTGCAAGAAGGTGAGATTTTGGTTTCTTTTGATGTTCATTTCATTTCCTAGCGTCCCAATTCCACAGACCTTGCAATACCTCAGGGAACTACTAGAGAAAAATAATTTCAATAACAACGAAATCGATGAATTCGTTTCTCTTACCAATTTGTGTATGAAACAAAATCGTTTCCAGGTNAAAGTTGAATAGTCAGAAAGCCTTTCTTTAATAAACTATTTTCTAAATATTTGAATAGGATTTTTTTTCACAAAATTGTTTCAGATCATTTATGGATTTCGCAGAAACTGCAACGTGCGCACTGCTAAGCAAAGTGAATCTGCGCACACACTTGAATATGGCATGAAATTACCACTGATCCCTTTCAACACATATACATGAATCATGAATGGATTTTCCATGTTAACGACAATTTTTTAAAATTTGTGTAACTAATTTTTTCCTGATTTTTGCAATGGTCCCCAAACAATCTCGCGTTAACGGCGATGAGTTCTAGTTGCTCTTCTTCTTATCTGAAACAGACAAATTAGTGTGAATATCGCTATCGTTTGAATTAGATAAGATCATCATACTCCATTATGTAGGAGTTAGAAACATGAATGAATGAATGAAAGAGACACGAAATTCATAATGAAGCGGACAAGCAAACATCTTAAGAAATTTTCAGTTTATTGGTTACAGAGCTTTGAATGAAATACGAGTGTTCATACCCATCTAGATCCTATGATATCATAATCAAATAGAAGGAAGGATGTTATGCCCAGGAGAACAATCACGTTAATGCACGTGAACACCAAAACAATCATGTTTGGTATTCACTGCATAATTTCACGCAATTAGTTTTAGCTGAGGTACCAGTTACAATGTTATAACTAACAACGTGTGTTCAAGATGAATGATAGAAACATGAAATTCAGATCAATGGAAACCTTTGACATTCAATAGTTGTGTTTTGTGGACACTCCGATTGAGTCATTCCCTCCAAAAATTATTAGCTATCTTAGATAGCTTGCTTGTATTTAGATTGAGCAGAAAGAGCAAATAAGTTTTGGCGAGAATAACACATGTGGAATACGATCAATGCGAAATATGATTTGAGACTTGAAAGTTTGTTTTGTTGTAGTCAAAAATGTGCGCAGGTCCAATTTATATGCTAATGCGTACATGTTCATTGCAGTGTCGATTACAGAACTGATTCAGGTATTGTAAGATAAGAATTAAATGAAAAAACTCAACTCACAGTTGGAGAGACTCTTCTGCTAAATTCAAGACTGTGCGCAGATTTAACACACATCGGTAAGTATGAGAATTTTGCAGTTTCTACAAGAATGATTCAATTTTATATATTGCATTCAAAAGTTAGTTTGTTGACAATAATCCTATTACGTATTGAACTATTGGGTGTTTATAATACTGCAATGTTTTTCTAGCACTTACTGTTATATAAATCGAATCAAAAGGACCTACTTGGTTTTGACGATATAAATCAATTGAAAATAAATCATCTCACTTCTTGTACATTATTGAATTCTTTTAGGTGGAACACAACTTACAACTTCGCAAACACTTTTCATGTCTTGAATCTGACCATCGATCGACTCTCGCATTTCACAGTTAGGTACCATTCAATATGTGTCTGACAAGAA
This sequence comes from Leptinotarsa decemlineata, assembly GCF_000500325.1. Taxonomy (NCBI): domain Eukaryota; kingdom Metazoa; phylum Arthropoda; class Insecta; order Coleoptera; family Chrysomelidae; genus Leptinotarsa; species Leptinotarsa decemlineata. Next base: position 26,594 of record NW_019291760.1, on the reverse strand, counting down.
TGTGCGCATATTTACTTAAGATGTTCATCCACAAATTGTAAGATTATCTTTTTCTAGGTTGACTCAGGACAATTATTTGTTTCATATGCTACGATTTCGAATCCAGAATAATTTTATCGTTTTCATGATCTTTGATTCTTTTTCCAGATGCTTTTCTCAACTAGGGAATCCTGGAAATAGTTCATGAGGGTAACCCAAAATCACAGAGCATTTTTCTAAATGTTAAAATTGTTAATATTCTCAATGTTATTCTTGACGTGTCTCTGATATGAGCAATTTTGATCATTCCACTGATACCGTTTGGACACAAGGAAAACATCACTACAAATCCTTTTTGAGTAATAAAAATTCAGTTTGATATTGAAAGTTTTTCTAGAAGATGAAAAAATGTACTATTTTGAAGTTTTGATAGAAATAGCATCATTACAACCATACAGTNGAACTCTGAAATTGTATACATGTATTTCATAATTTCCACAATTAAATGATACATTTCGTAACAAGTGCCTTGGATTGTTGATAAAAGTCAACTTTTCACGTTACACTTTTGAGAAAGCTATTGTATAGCTCCTATTATTGAGGAAATCTACAAAAGTAATATCAATGGCAACACAATCAATAGATGAAGTGTTCAAAATAACTTCCATCTAGTTCCATACAATAATACAGTCTACTTTCAGAAGGGTTCCTTACATTATTGAAGATGTCCGGAGTCAGAAATCGGCATTCCCGAGCAATTCTATGTCACGCGGGTCTTCTGTTTAACGTATTGATGGCTCACGTTGTGGTCTGGATGATTCGTATTATAAATTCTTGCAGCACCTTCAGCACATTTATAATTTCTATTCTTTCTTCAGTAAAATTCAGTAAAATGAACCATATTAGAACACAGTGAACGGATAACTGAATAATAATTCGTGAAGAAGTGACAGTGGCCAACTATCTACTTTTTGTTCTGCGACAAATAGATTCAACAAAAATTACCAGTGCAGAAAAAACTAACAGTGTCGTCCATTTCAAAACGTTTACTACTAATTAAATGAATTTTACAAATCTAGAAGACCTGCGACAGAGAATTGTTCGGGAATGCAGATTTCTGCCTCCGGACATCTTCAATAATGTAAGGGACGCTTTCGAAAGTAAATTGTATTATTGTATGGAACTAGATGAAGGTCATTTTGAACACTTTATCCGTTTTATTTTCCCCAACCTAAATATATGACAACTGGCAACGAGTAATGTTACACTTCAAAATAAGTATCGGAACCCACAAGTTTTTAAAATAAAAATTTTGCTGAAAGTTTCAAAATGCAGAATCCATCATATTATGGATGGATACGAGAATTCAGTGCTCAAGATAGTGACTAAAGAATATATAAATGACGGCTAGATAATTATTAGTTGGTAAACGCTATCACCGATGATGCCAAGCAGAAAGCAATTTTACTTAATGCTCTGGATGAATATGCATACAAGTTGATGTACAATCTGTGTTTGCCAAGAGAACCTGAAAACAAAACGTACAAGGAAATATTCGATAAATATTTTAAGGTCTCCGAGTCTCTTTTTATGGCTAGATCTAAGTTTTTTGCTTCGTTTAAAAACCCACATGAAAGTGCAAACGAATGGGCAGCTAGAGTGAGGAATTTGGCTGTGAATTGCAAATTTGAAGATGCAATTATAGACATGATGCTGAGAGACAGATTTGTCGTTGGTTTTGATAAAGGTTCAATTCAGTCCACATTATTCAAGGAAAACTCGACGAGTAAGTTTGCCGATGTTGTTGAAACAGCAATCGCAGAAATAGCGGCAACTGATGGTCCATTTAGTCGGAATCGTACCATCAAGATGGAGCCAGCAGTCCACCACGTAACTTCTAGGAAGTATTTTCAAACTATGACATCACCCAAGCAACAAACAACCAGAGTGAAGGCAGGTGAAAAATGTGAGTATTGTGGGAGAGCGAGTCATTCAACATAAAAATGCCGTTTTCGAGAATATATGTGTAATTTTTGTAATAGTAAACGACACCTAGCTTCTGTCTGTCAAATGAAGAAACATAAGAGCAAAAACCAGTCAAAAAATATTCATGAGCAAAATTTCATTGAAAGTGAAAAATTGTTTTAAATTTCTAACATGAAAATTGAGAAAACTCCATTTATTATTGATATTTGTATAGACGATAAAATGTATGTTTTTCAGTTAGACACTGGAGCTAGTATTTCTGCTATTTCTGAAACGTTTTATAAGGAAAATTTTTCAACTCATATTTTTGTTATAAAACAGGGTGGTCCTCCTATTATCGAGAGAGATTTCATGTCTGTATGATTTTGGTATAGGTCAAGTAAATTTTTCAAACGACTCTGATATTAGTAATTTAATGCAAACATTTTAAGATGTTTAATAAGGGTAATTTCTCTGAAATTGAAAGATCACCGAAATTTATAAAATCACGCCCCCTTCCTTTTGGAATGAGGGATAAAGTTGAAGTGGAATTAGCTAATTCAGAAAGGTTAGGTATAATCAAACCTGTTGATTATTCACATTGAGCGACACCGATCGTACCCGTGATTAAAAAATCAGGATCCGTTCGAATTTGCGGTGATTTCAAAATTACTTTGAACCCCGTATTAAAGATAGATCAGTTTCCACTACCACGCATTGAAGATTTATTTTCAAAATTGCAAGGCGGTATTATCTTTTCGAAAATAGACCTTTCACAGACGTATTCACAAATTTGTTTAGACGAAAAGTCCAAGGTTTTGGTTACGATTTCATTTCATACGGGTCTTTTTCAATATCAAAGATTGCCGTATGGTGTTGCATACGCTCCTGCAAAATTTCAAAAAATAATATCTTCTCTAACACAGGATATTCAGGGATGAATGTGTTTTTAGATGATATCTTGATATGTGGAAAGGATCGNTCAATGGAATCATAGATTCACATCTAAAATGAAATTACCATGCCACAGCTGAAAATAGTGCATTACGCTCTGGTCGCGTTAACAATATGGAATTTTGGTAGGTATCGCGTCGCGTCGCTAAAAACCAGCACCTCCAGTTTTACTCTGATATAGCGGCGTGGCGTTCAGTATACAGTGTTTCCGCAATACAATAAAATACTTGGTTTCTAGACTTTTAGTTATTAAACTCTGTCCATCAAACAAAGTAACCCAAAACAATGGTAGATGCGATCACCACGCATATTTGAATCTATTGGGTAAAATCAAATAAACAAGCCTTTTTACATTGGCCAATCTGATTTAACTGCCATTGGCTGGCGGAATTCATTCAGGTTTATCGCTACAGGGTGTGTACATATACGGTATTTCAAAGTTTAAAATGTTTGCCTTGCCTGGAAGATCTCGTGCACTATGCATCATAATGTTTTGGAGCACCCTGTTGCTCGTACGAACAGATAGACAGACAACGTTACTTTTTTTAATCATTCAAAATAATTTAGTATTGTGCATATTCCTGTAACTCAAGTTCAATTTTTCGAATGCTGCTTCATAGATTCCTGTGAAATTACTGGCACAACTGAATTAACGAAAACTTTTTTACTTTAACTTAATATCAATGTGTTCCCAAATGTAGATAACTTTAAAGTTGATATACCAATTTGACATTGTCAAGCAGTGTCAATTTAAAGTGAACTCAGCACCTCTGTGAATGTAAGGCTTATATCTCTTTATTTCCTCATCTCCAACCGATTCAAGAGTTATTTCGAAACTGAGGCCCAGAACAACGCCCGGATGAAACCATGACATGGGATATGTTGACGACATTTTCATTATTTGGCGTCATGGACATGAAAAACTCAACCGTTTGGTGGCAGTTCACCATTATCAAAACTTGATAGATACTGAAAACATCGATTGATTCAAGTAATATCTATGAAAATATTTTTATTTTATTCTTTGTGTTACAAATCTTCATTAACATTCATATTTTTATGAAATATCCTTATATCAATTACTACAATCAATATGCATCTAGTTATTTTCTGGAGGTTCAAAGATTTCTCTTTCCCGTATGCGAAGATACATTACCCAAAGCTGAGCAAGGCAGTAGGTGAAAGCGACAAACCAAAGTAAATAAAAAAGGTCCTTGAATGGAAGGTACTTTTCGTATGGAGTCTCCAAGATTAAATCTTGATAAACCCTTTGGAGATATGTCAGATTCATCGAATTTCCTGTTATAGTGTTTTTCTCCAATAATTTTAAATTTGGAAGATCCACTACAAACAAATTCAACTCAGTTAATGAATTACGTAGATAAATAAGAACATTCACCTGTTTTTTTCAAAACACCTCTATTAGAATACAAATCTATGATGAGAAAGACCCAGGAACAGCTGAACACACTTGCTATTATTCCGAATAGAAATAGCATGTTGAACTGATAAACTTCAATTTTCAATTCTTGCACAACTATAGTAATCAATTTCACTTTCTGAACTGTTCTTCCTGAAAATTATTTTTTATTATTTCTTTGTTCATTTTGATAAAAAAAATCTATTATTTACTGATAACTCTGACAGAATTTTCTTACGGCATCACGTACAATATTACTGATGAAGTAAAACACGCTGCTGGTCTTATCGTCCAGGAAAATCAAACCTGTTCTAGGGCAGAAAAATTCACAATTTTTATAGAAATCTTAACATTTATTTAAAAAAATCTCCTCAACAGCATCGAAACTCTCACCCCTCAAATCTCTCGGACCGATAATTTCCATGCATTCCGTATTACATTTTGAACTGACTCGTCAATGAACGACCTGCGCATACAACCGCGACGCGTGTTTCGCTATACAATAGCTTATTCAAGCATCAAGCATGCTTGAGAAAGCTATTGTATACCGAAACACGTGTGGCGGTTTTTGTAAAACCCTTTATAGTGAAAGTCATACAATAAACTGTATTATTAGTTCTTTAATATAGATTTTCATCAAGTATCGGCCAGTTTTATTCAACAATTTCATTATTTGACTGTATTTGATTAGTATTTTTTTTCTAGATATAATATGTGTTCATTGTAAAGTATGTTATCTGTTATTTTATAGACGTTCTTTGTATTACTGATGCGTTTGCAAAGTAAAGGCCAAAATAGCGAGTCCTTGATCTTCTCGGTGACAAAATTGACTACCTTTTCGCGACTGGATGGAAATTACAAAGCACAAAAAAGTAAGGAACTGACGAATTGATTATAAATTGAAGATATCATTGCTGAAAGAATGTATACCTCAAGCCAATGGTATTGAATGAAGATGAAAATAAGAATACAAGAACTAATACTGAACGAGGGGTGAACATTTTTCCCGCCAAATACGCCATATTTCATTCCGAATTATTGGAAGGCAGTGGACAAAGTTCAACGCAGAATAATCACTTTTGCAATTCCATATACCCCCGATGTATTTTTTCATGTCTCCCTAATCGCCTTCGAAAAGCAGTTTGTTCATTTTCAGGAGCGCCAAATCACCAATTCGAGACTTTGAAGGGTATATAGCCACTTGAAGAGTGTGTGAATACTCTTTATGCCACCGTTTCCAAATATTGTGATGCACTCTTCAGGAAGTGCCAGCGATCGAGGATATTCGAAGATTAGGAAATGGCCCAGAGTGAATACTCTGAGCTATTTTTCGTTACTTACAGTATAGAGTGGCCTAGAGTTGAATTGTGCTTCAATGTTCACTATTAAAATGTGAAATTCCTCATAAGTGAGGCATTGATGCTCCAAAGTTTTCATAAGAATTTGACATGTATGATATGTATGATAATATCAGGTCAGACAATTCCGCTTTCTGCTTCAATTAGTTTGTTGGGGGTTAAAATGGACACCAATATGTCTTGGCACAATCATGTCGCTGGAATTGCAAAGGCTGCTTCTCAAAAGCTGAGAACACTGTTCTGAACCAGAAAACTGTACACACCTCAGCAACTTTTGATGCTTTATACAGTTCAGATAATAATGATAATAATAAGTTTATTCACCAAAAAAAATGTTACTACATAATCAACACTAGAATTATTTATTATTGAGATGTAAATAAACATGGAATTCCCACTAAAACTAAAGTTGCGCGTGGGATTTGCATAATTGAATTGGTCTCACTTTGTTAATTTCTATATTAATTCTTAACATTTTGACACTTGTTTTAGATATGACTACGATGAAGTTAACAATACACAAAAACAGTAAACAAAAAATTTGCGAATTATTAGAATTGACAAACTATATTGATCCATATAAAAATTTAATAATGAGATTCAGAAGGTCAGTTAGTCGATGAGAGAGCGAGCCCGATCTCGATTCAAGTTAAGTACGTAGTTTCTGATTATTTTTTTCAACATTTGACAAGATTTTATATTCGTTATATTCATTTTTTGTTCAGTGGGCAGAAAATTGAAGATTTTTGGAATGAGGTAAGTTATATTTCGTTGTCCGATTTTTGTACTACTCAGAGATGTTTTAACATGATATTCTTTTTTTTTTCTAGTAAAATGTTCGTGGTCGATATTATTCAATAGATATCTATTTTTGTGAATATGCGTTAGTATATTTCTAAGAAATGTTCGTCTTACATCGCATATTCTTGCTTGTGAAAAGAGTAAATTTCTAGAGAAGGTTGGTTCTTTTCCATACATAATTTTTAGATTTCGTTTCTGTACTGTTTCTAACTTTTTCAGGTGAATGGCAGTGACTCCACCCCAGCTCAATATGGCATATTGAATACGAGATTCCACTAGGGCGAAATAAATGATCTTTAAGTGGTGAGTGTCAAGTAATTTACTCAAATATTTGAATTTGAACATCCCATCTCATATGACTATCCATTGTTACTCCTAAATATTTAATGGTATCTGTTCTGTAAAAATCAATAACCGACTCGTTGTTATGTATATTGAGGGTATTGAAATTTGGTAAATGATTTCTATAAGCTGTAAAAGTCAGAAATTTGGTTTTTTCAAAGTTTATTGTTGAAAGTTGATGATTAAACCAGTCAATTATATTTGGCATATCAGGCTCCACTTTTTCTTTCAAGTCATTCCAATTTTCATCCTCATACATTATCACAGTATCATCTGCGAAGCTGATTATAGTTCCTGTAGTATTCAAAGTTAGTAAATTATTAAGATATATTGAGAATAATAGTGGCTCAAGGACAGTGCCTTGTGGCACACCAAATTGTACTAACTCTTCTGAACTGAGTTTATTTTCAATTTATACAAATTGTTTTCTCCGGTATAGATTACTTTCTACTAGATTATAAGTTGTTCCTCGAACCCCAATATTTTCCAGGGTTTCGAGTAGCTGTGTATAGCTCACAGTATCAAAGGCCTTGGAGAGATCTGAAAATATACACAGACTGGGTTTTCCATTATCTATCGCTTTGTAAATTTGGGATGTGAAGCAGGTTATAGCATCTTGGGTAAATTTGCCTTCTCGGAACCCAAACTGTTTTTCTGATATCAAGTTGTTTTTCTTTATATAACCGTTAAATCTGTTCTTCAGAGCTTTTTCAAAAATTTTCGCGCTATTAGATATCAGTGAAATGGGTCTATAATTGTCAATCACACATGTATTTCCTGTTTTACAGAGTGGTTTGATAACGGCTACTTTGAGTGTGGAGGGACATACACAAGCTTTCATCATTTTGGGAATAAGATATGTCATGGGTTTGGCGATTTCTCTTTGAATTTCCTTAAGATGTTCTGATTTAATTTCATCAATTCCCGGTGATTTTTTTGGTTTTGATGTATTTATAATCTGACATATCTCTTCCTCCTCTACAGGTGAAAGAAACATTGAATGTCACAGAGACTTTCTAGGTACTGGGTCTATACTCGGTTTTTGAATTAATGAGGCCAGCTTTTTTTCCACTTCCGCATAGTGCTTATTGGAGGCATTTGCAATTTTAAGGTCATCGGTCAATACCTCATTGTGTGTGATAATTTCTTTGACGCTTGATTTTTTTCTTGCATTCTATACTATTTATTGTGTTCCAAAGGTGTGTCGAGCTTTTTTTGTTTCTTTCAATCTGTGATTTATAACAGTTCAATTTCGTAATTTCCATTAAACGATTCAGACGATTGCGGTAATTTTTAAATTCTTCTACGTAATCTTCGGGGTTGTCCTGATATTTCTTATACAGTTGATTTTTTTCATTTATTGATTTTATTAGAGCTTTTGTGACCCAAACTTTCCTTTTTTCATTCTCTTTTTCCTTTTGATTTTTTTTTTGGTTTCTGTCAGTTCACTTATAAGTTCAATGAAGAATGAAGTAGCCATATCTATATCTGCCATCTGGTAAAATGAACGACAATCATATTCGCATAATTCTCTCTTCAAGTTCTTGTAATCAGTGTATTCAATATAGGATTCTGTTGAGGCTTGAAAAGGTTCTGACTCAATGAGCATTTTCATTATTTGAGTATAATGATCTGTGATTTTTGAGCGCACAATAATTATTGGCTTACATTTTTCTCTGAACTCATGTGTTTTACATTTCAAAAAAATATGATCAATACATGAAGTAGAATTACCTTTTACTCTAGTATATTTGTTTATCATCGATTCAAAATTATTTTCATACATTATGTTCAAGTACTCTGATACAATTTCGTCATCCTCAAGTTTGATATTTATGTTCATATCCCCGACAATAATATGGTAATCTGATATTTTTTGTCTTGTTTCTTCCAGGTAAAATTTGAGCTGATCCAGAAATGGTATAACATTCGTGGAAGGAGATCTATGAAGAGCTGTAATTATTAATTTCTTTTTGTTTCGAGTATTGATTTGAATTTCTATTGCTTTGCATTTACCAATGCTGATAATGTTCGACATGTAATTTGAGTTTTCCCTCATATACACAACAACACCATCGTTTCTATTGATATTTCCCTCATTGTAAATGGTCTCGTACCCACTTTTACTGAAGAAACCAAGTTTCTGTTAGAATAATACAATCGAACACTGTATCTGTTTCGCTTAAATATAAATCAAATTCATCAATATTTTTTGTTATGCTTCTAATATTTTGATGTACGAAAGAAAAGGTACTGTTATTGCAAGTATCAACAGGGTGATCCGATATACTGCATATTTGTTCGAGTTCGATTGTATTGACTGTTTTGAATTCATAATCTATAATGTACTGATCCATATTGCTTATACAATATATAAAATCTATCATTTTATATATGACAGTTTGATGAAAACAACAAAGACTTATAATTAATGGATAATGATAGTGTGATGAAATTTTTCTTTGGTATTACTTTGATTTTTTTCCAATATTTAATCAAGACGAGTTAGAACGAAGTTTCATATTTTTTTCTAATTTTACTTGGTTTTTCTTGGGTTTGTTTTCTCTCGGAAGTACAAATGAGATTTGTGGCTGTTCTTCTGGACTTTCCGGGTGTAGAAGCAGTTTCTGCGTCGGTGTAGCAGGAGTACTATTTGTCTTTGGTACAAAGATTATTAGTAACTCCTCAACTGTAAACTCATTGACATTTATCACCAACTTGTTTCTTCTGATGTAGCAATTCCTTTCTCCTCTCCCCCTTTCTTCTGTTAAGTGTCTTCTCATAATTATGTATTCTTCTTGTTCCTTTTTAACGTTTCGTAGTACATTCTTTTTCGTTAAGTAGGAAATGAATTCTACTTTAACAGGACATTTCCTACTCTTTCCCAATCGGTATATCTTATTTATATCCTTGTAAGTGGTATCAATCTCAAGACGGTTATTTAGTTCTTGAACAACATTTTCTACTGAAATGTCCTCTTCTACGCCTATTCCATAAATGACAATGTTGTTTTCTTTGCTGTTTTTCTCTAGAAATTCAACCTTATTTCTCAAGGGGAAATTTTCTTTTTCCAAGTCGTGAATTCTTGTTTTGAGGTTTTTGACTGACAGCAATAACCTAGTTTCACTTGCCTTGATTGCATATTTCAGTTCCTCTCTATTTTTTGGATTTAATCTATTATTTTTTTAATGGCAGCGTCATTCATAGTTTTGGTTGTTTCAATTATATGTAGTATATGTACACCTTTAGTTAACGAGAATTGTGGTCTTTTTTGTAGAGTGTATCGTATTTGTTTCCTTTTTTGCCGGGTACGTCTTTCTCTGACAATAGGTACGAATATTTCCACTTATTCTATTTCAATGCTTTTCCATGGATTGAATCAATTGATTTCTCCACCGTATAATGTTTTCTAGTGTACTCATGTGTGTAGAAAATTTGGTTATTTTTGAAGCAGAGTTTCTACTATTTTATGTCACTTCAACACAGTAGCATTTAAGAACGTCTGATTTATAAGGCCGTACAGTATACAGATCAGACCTTCTTTGGAGTATTGTTCTCATGTATGGAGCTCCGCCCCCAAACATACTCTAAAACTGCTGGATTCCATCCAAGAAAGAGCCAATCGCCTGATTGGAGACGCGAACATCACGTGCAACTTTGATAGCCTGGAACATCGAAAGAAGGTTAAAGATTTGTCTCTCTTTTATATATGTGTTCAAGTGACTTGGCACATTCAATTCCACCAAGAGCTCATCGTTTTGAGGTTCAACTCAGTACACCTGGAACTTCACTGTTTAAGAACTCTTTCATCTGGAGAACTGCGTTTATGAGGAATAAATTTTCCTGATAACGTTTTGTGAAATGGATTTAATCTCCAGCTATTCAAATCCGATGTAAATCACTACTTTCGCGCAGGCACCGATCCAAGAGTGACTTAAGGATTTTTCTGTAGTGCTTGTGCTTTGTTCCTAAGAATAAAGAACCGACTCGATACCTGCCTCCTTGAGGATATTGATAGGTGGAGAGCTTTTCGCATTAAATGAACACTCAAGTTTTTAATGCTAAGAAGCATTTTTCACGAAGTGTGTGGTATCGTTGTCACTAGAGATCCGGGGACAATAGCCTCGTCGACTGAGGAATCGACTAACAGCCACTTGAAATGAATCTGATGATAATTCTGATGCAAGCTATGAGTGTATAGTTTCAACAGAAAACAGACGTACAACAATATACAAGCTTCTTGCGTTTTCAAACTTCGACCTTTGGCCGTAGTCAACACACGCAAACTGAAAGGGTTCAAATTGATCTACACGATAAGCTGGTTGCTCCATTGGTGATTCGAAATGAGTGGGTTTCCATTTGAAACGTTTGATTTTTTTCACCAGAACGCGATGTATCTCACGTCGAGAGAAAAGAATCCTGATGTTTTGACGCAATGGGTATTGAAGAGTTCGAAGACCTGGGTGCAAGTGTTTTTTATGAACGCTTTCAATGATCAAATCAGTCAGTTGATGATACATGGAGTCAACCCACACTCCGCCATTATCAATGGAAGGATTCAGCTTACGAAATGATTCTGATAGCGGTTGATTTTTCTCAAGACGAGATATTTCTTCAGAGAATGAGAGATATTGAACACTCTCAAGGTCACTTGGGCGTGGAGAATACAACTTTGTTTTATTCCGGAGATTATCAATGAACAGATGGCATCAATCAAATATAATGTCTGATTTCATCGAGAGAAGAGAATCTATCATACCAACTAATGAATCGAGGGTAACCTGGACTACGAAAAAAATATCTTTTTCTCATTCGAGGACTTCTGAGGGCTGAGAGAGTGATTTGATTGGTAATTTTTCTTTAGGTTTCTCAAGTCAATAAGGATCTTGGAACTGGAGAGTGAAGTCATTTCATTGAAAGGATAATAATTGACCTCTTGAGGCACAGTCAGCGGGATTGTCTCTAGAATGAATGTTATACCAACAGGAAGTGCAGAGTAATATTCTTCAACAGTGTTTCTCTGGATTTATCACATACCAAGTGGGTATGAACTTTGTTGTTGCACCTGTAGCCTATCCCCGATAGATCCATGAGTTTTACAAGTTTAGTAGTCTGAAAGAACAATATATCAGGGAAATTTGATTTAAAGTACTGATAATAACTCAGATTTGTCGCGGTTTCTTGTGACATTCTGAGAAAAAAACTGATCTCCTAGATACCAGGGATGTTGAATAAGATGTTAAGCAGTAAACGTGATGGAAATTTTAAAAACTACACCTCACGATTTGATCTTCACAAACTTTATTTTGTGAAGATCAAGTGAGATATCATATAGGGGACAAATGAGAAGCCATATATTTTGAAGCAGGGGCAGACGCTTTGCCCATGATGATCGAACCAAAGAGGTGTAGATGGCAACTGGAACGTTATTATTGCAACCCTGCTGCTTTCCACCTTGAAGATGCGATGCGAAACTAAACCGAGGGAAAATCACTCCAATATCAGACTTCTAGCATGACGTGAAATATTTCTCACGATTGGACTCAGAATGGGCATATCACCAGCTGAAATTGGATGAGGTAAACCCCCCGATGAAAACTTTGATCACGCATAGAGGCATGCTCTGCTACGGGCGTTTATTGTTTGGGGTCACATTAGCAACAGAAATGTTCTAAAGAATCTTCGAAAATTTGTTAGCACCCTGTAAAAATTGCAAGAACATGATACTAGCTCAGCGAAATCAATGGAAGTATGTCGGGTAAACGATGTGTTACTAAATAACAGAACGTGCAGAATATTCATTTTCTGGAACAAGATTTTTTCCATGAATATATAAATGCAGATGGGGAAAAAGCCGAAGCTGTTCTTTAATTTCAATCACTAAGTTCTGAGTAAGAAGTACGCAATTTCCTATGACTAGTTACGTATTTCGAGAAATTTATGTCAGACTTAGCAACTACTACCGAACCATTCTTATAACTCACTAAACGAAACATAAAATCTATCCTGTCAAATGGAAATCAATACATTGTTGAGAAACTCAGGCAAGCTCTGACAAAATCACCGACATCAGCTTACTCTGACCCGAAGAAGAAAATGCGCCTTACAGCTGCTGGAATTGAACGCTGGGTTTTGAGATTACGAAATTCAAATTTGAATAGTTCATCAGGCTAAGAAATCTAATATAGCGTACTCTGTTTCTAGATTATGCCAACTATCTTGTACCAGCACCGCTGGCAGAGGAAATGACTAACACATCTTCTCGATCGATGTTCCACGAAACAAAATACCCCTAGAGCAATATCGATATTATAGATATCAGCAGGCAGTACATAGGATCCGGACCTTGATTACGTTGTGAAATGACGGGTTAGATAACAGCAGACAAGAGTCCGTATTTTTCATTTCGGTAAGAGTCAACTGCTGGTGGACTAATACTGCTGAGCAATAACAGAATCGTGATTCCTCCTTCACAGAGAGACAGAAAATACCTAAATTGGCATATGAATATCATCCCGGAGAGCCGATAAAAAAACGTTGACTGAGGGCTAAGGTATAATGGCCTCTGATTGATCACGTGGAGAAGCGCTGGGTTGAAACCTGTAGAGATTGTTTGCTAATTAGCAGACCAGATAGACCACCGCAACTGAGTCGACATAGTTTACCGGAGGGACCATGGGAGTTCTTAGCAATTGATTTAATGGAACGTTTGCCAAACCAAGAAAACGTTCTAGTGGTTATCGATTAATAATATCGGTAGTATCAAGTTCATGAAAACAGTCTCATCTAACGTTATTATTAATCATTCAAAGGAACTGTTTTCACAGCTGGGAATTCACAAGTCGATTAGATCTGAAAACGGGAGGCAAATCACTAGTAGGAATTTCCAAGAATTCTGTGAAGAGAACAATATAAAACTGATTCACACTCCTTTTTATGGGCCGCAAGCAAACGGAGATGTGGAAAACATGAATTAATCCTTGTAATTGTGAAATCCCCAAGAGGCTGCAGATAAGCTACAACAAGAAATCAAACAAGAAATACAGAAATTTGTCTTGATGAATAAGTCACCATCAGAAATATCACCCAATAGGGGAATACGAGACAAAATTTAATCAGATTCAGAGTCACGAGATATTGACATAAGAAACAAAGAGGGCAGAAAAACAAAGATAAGGCTGGACAATCGAGGAAGGATATTATTCGAGTTGGAAACAAAGTAGTTGCGCAGAAAATGACAGTACCACACAAACTAACATTCAGATTCAACAACACTGAATACATAGTGACGCAGCAAAAAGGAAATGAAGATACTCTGTGGTCATTGGATCAACCTCCATATTTTCTGTAAACTCAACTCAAAACCCGAAAAAGTGACAAGTTTTTTCTTTTGATCCTTTTTTAACAATGTATGTAGTAGGTATATATCTATTAAATATATTTTCTTCCGATTTTTGGTATTGATCTATTGTTTTTCTGATACAAAATCTCATACTAAGCATAAAAATTACGACCTGGCAACACTGACCGTGTTAGTTTGGCCCGGTTTTGTGCTTCACAAACAATATAATGAAGTCTGGACTTTCTTCATCCCCAGAAATACACAAAAAATGTGGGAAACGTCTTGAGAAAGGAAGAAATAATAACTACAATAAAAACACTTGAACAAAGATGGGTAGATTATGCAAAAAAGTTTTTTTCACATACAACCCTCTTGAACAAACACAATATTAATATGTTTGGAGTTTCTACATCTCCATAATAATATAAAAATGTGGAAAATTTTCAGAGAAAGAAAGAAAAAAAGACACTTTAACAAAGATGTGTAGAGATCATGCACAAAAGTTTCTTGCAGATACAACCCTTTCGAAAAAACTACTTCCACATGAGTAATCAATTACACGAGAAGAAAGAGTCCTTTTCAAACAACTGCTATACTACGCACATTGAATCACAAGGAAATAACGTTTTTCGTTTAATTCGATATTCATATGAAAGTACTTGATTCAAAAGGGTTTTTTTGTAGTTTCTGGAAGAAACATTTGTGCATCTTCAAAAAACATTTCCTTTCAGATTCACAAAATAAAAAAAGGTGACATAATTCAGATGATAACTTATCACAATATTTATTTGTTTTCGGTTGTCCACCCTCTATTGTGAAACAAGTTGAAACTTATGTGAGCCACAATAAACCCTTGCGGGTTGCGGTAGAGGGTCGAAAAGACCCACTCACTTTGGACCTAACCTATGTGAGCTGAAGATTGAAAAGGTCTCGCCTCTTGACGTGTGATTACTAGCATGTCATATGTATAATGGTTTTCATTCTTGAAATGGGTGATTAAAAACAGCTTCAATAATAAAAGTTCTACATATTTATGGTAGAAGAAGAAAAATGTTGTTTCTGAAAGTCTCCAGATAATTGGATATTGATATTGAAAATTATTCACCACTGCCTTATTCTGTGCTCTGTACGACTTTCGCACAGAAGAGAGAATGACTGCATTTTCAACATCAAACAAACATGAAAGCTGAACACTGCTCTCACCACACCAGAACTGCAGAATTATTCTCGGCGCGCATTTCATCAACCGTTTGAGTTATAGAATATAGCTCATATCCTGATGATGTTAACTTGGTTAGGAAATCCCGCATCAAAAAGATTATTGTAGTTCTAGTGTGTGGGAGTTGAATTCATTCTACTTCAGAAGTTCCAGATCCACCATCCAAAATTTACAATTTACCTCATTAGTTTTTGAATATTCCATTATTAGTTATGTTGTTATTATTATGATATAATTCTACTTCGATTCCAATTATTATTTCTTAATTTTACTTATGTCAATCTACTTTCTATATTCTAAACGCTACACCATGTCTACTACCGACTATATTGAAATTGATTTGTGATGAATATCTAAAATTTGTATGCTCCACTATTTGCTTTGTATGTATGTAGGTATGTAGCCACATTACTGAAAATTCCTCCTCTTCAAGAATATTTCAAAATTTTTCCATCGTTCATGAGTAGTCAACGAATAATTGTAAGAACAAAATCTACTTGGTACATACATGTTTTAACTTCTCCAATGGTTCATTCGTTATATATGTATGTCTGAAACTTCACCATTTTTTTAGATATACTTACGAATTCAGTGAGTCCTTGTGTGTATTGTAATTAGCAAAAAGCAAGGATTAACACGTGTTTGAAAATGTGAAGTTACGTTTGCTTTCTGAAAACTCGACATAAGATTATGGATTGACGTGGTCTCAGTGTTATTGGAATTTGGAAATTACGGTTTTGAGAGATGAGGGATTGAGGGTTATGACGTTGAAATCTGAAGTGATTTTGTGAAATTCATGTCAGTTTCCAACAACAAGCACTTTCATGGAAATTCAAGTACGCATTTCATAAAGAAATTGAAACCCACCTATGAATATTCTTCAAAACAAATATTGAAACACTTAAACATATACAAGTTCTGAATTTTTCCGTATCTTACCTTCTTCAAATGAAAAATTACACCACCACACAATAATACTCCCGTTACTTTTAGAATGTTCAGTTATTATTCAACTTAATGTATGAAAATAAATCAGATAAGTTATTCCAACAGAAAGATTGGCTTGCATAAGGTTAAAACAATGGAATTAACGCATATCAAGGAACAACTAGCGCCACCACGTGGCTCCTATAGAAAGATTTCCTGCGCTGCGCGGTAGCTCTGGTGTCTCACACCCAGCTGCGTATATAGAATTTTTTTTCGAAGGGATGTAGAAAAATGTGTTTTATTGAATGATTTCAAACACAATTATATTACATAAGTGATTTATCTTGTTCATAACGGTTATGTTTGAAATACCAAAGAAAAACTGACACCTCTCAGAAAATATTTTGGGGGAAGACGGGCATCTTTTCTATAAGAGTCAGCGCTTAAGTATTCACCAACGGTTCTTCTTCTCAGCATTTATTTGACTCCAGAAAGGCTAAACTTTCTGAGCCCTCTTAGAAGAGACTCCATTCACAGAAAGACGTACTATCAGGTACTTCCACAGTATAGAAAAGGAAGGTGTGCGCAGAAGTTGATTTCTTGCTTATGCGCACGTTACAATCAATGTTCACGTGATGGCAAGGTTGATTTGAAGTTTTGTTTCATGCTTCAGTTGTTTTAGAATTTCTAACAATCTGAAACAAAAATGATAAGTGACAATGAATTATTTGTACTCTTTCTCAATCATCTTCTTTGACGCAACTAGAGAATATTAAGACCTTTAAGAAAATTTCGCCAAAAATTTGTTATCCAGAAAATATTTGCACCCTCTTGAGGAAAGTATCTATGTTCAGGGCCAGATTTAGGGAAGAGCAGGTGGAGTTACTGCCCCGGTGCCTTCACACGAGGGGGGCTCCCAAAATGAAAATGAAAAAAATATTCAAATTTTGAAGGGTCAACAAATGTTAAGTTTTTTCAACCAATTTTTTTTTTTGCATTTTTACCAAGAATACTTGCACAAACATTATAATATTGCTATCAATAGGAAGCCCTGATTGCAAGTTTCCATTCACTATCCATTTTGATTTGATCGAGTATTTCAGTGAAAATACTTTTTTTAATGTGTAATTTGTACCCAAGAGTTGAAGACAAATAAAGCAAGTTGAAGAATTCGAAAAATGGTTGGCCCTGTAGGTCGCTCGCTTCCCCTCTTTTGGCAAGAGAAGTCGAAGGGCGAGTTGAAAATTCAACTTTCATAAAAAAAAGGTGCCTCTACTGTTTCGCCCCGGGGCTTCCAGACTTTCAAATCCGCCACTGTCTATGTTGATAGCATGTGGACAACATATTAATTGCAGCAACTTTCATTGGAAACAATGAGTAGACTGACGTTCGAAAACATATCTTCGTGATTAACATTTCAAATACTTCCATAAAAATATTTTTTCATAAATATTGAAGAAAACGCTTCCTGAACTTTTTGTGTGTATCTGTTACGTTTTCAATTGTCACTTCGGTAAACTAATCGTTGGATTTTCATATACGGCGTATTTCCTTTATATTTCTCATGAAAATTTCCAATATCATAATATAAAATTTATGAAATATATGCAAGGACACCTAAAAAATGTCCATATTTCACACCACCGAATACAAAATGTTGTCATCGTTATGGATTCCACCTTTTCTGTTATTTGCTATGAACCTCTCATCAAAGTTTCAGTGGAGACAAAAACAATGAGGTGTTAAAAATGAATCGCTTCGATATTTTTATTATTTCAAGTTTTCATTGAGAATATTAACGTATATTTTAAAAACATAAGGAAGATATCTGAAATGGTATGACTAGATAAAATATTTAAAAAACCATTAAGAATATCTGCCTTTTTGCTCCATTTTGAATTTTGACTGTCCTCTATTAGGTACATTATTATTATGAGTTTATTAAATGAAACATAATGACATTGTATCGTTGGAGCAATACATATTGAGCACATTCAAAACCAGCTACCAATCATAATATATTTTTCAGATACATTTCATTCATTTTCAATTGATCTATGATGATATTGAATCATTTCTGCACTTGAAAGTAACTGCAACGTTCACATAATAAATAGGTTTATGCGTTTAATCTACGGACAGCCTTGAATATAACAATAAAATCTTTTCCACTGTTAGTAAAGTTTTTTTTCAATTAAGTTATATTTTGCAATACCTGAGTCGGTTCTTTCAACAGTAGGATCTTACCAAAACATATTCGTATGTGCGCATTAGCAAACAAATAGAATCTGCGCACATTTCGACTGCGACAAAACAAACTTTCAAGTACTGAATCATTGTTCGCAATAATATTATAAAAAGCCTGGTGTTCCCGATCTTTCTGCTCAATCTGAATACATTGAGCAGAGATAGTGAATAAGTTTTGAGGGAAATGGCTCAACCTTAGTACCAACAAAACACAACTATTGAATGTCAAATGCTTCAATTGTTCTGAATGTCATCTTTTCTGTCATTCAACTTCAACACGCGTTGTCAGTTAGAAAGCTATAACTGTTACTTCGACTAAAACTAATTGTGTAAAACTATGCAAAGGAACAGTGAACAAGAAGTGGAGTCAGAAATGACTTCATAGAAATTGCAATTGACCTGATAGTTCTGCTGGGCATAATATCTTTCCTCACGTATGATTATGGAAATATCATAAGGATGATAACTAGACAGGTATGAACACCAAATATTTCATTTATAGCTTTGTAGCCAATAAACTGAAAATTACTCAAAATGTTGGATTGTTTTCTTCATTGTGAATTTCATATCTCTTTTATTCATTATCATTAACTCCTACATAATAAAATATAATCACCTCATCTAATTTAAACAATAGGGATATTCATCTACTACAAGATCAGCTGCCAATTAATATGTCTGTTTCAGATTAGAAGAGCCAATAGACCGTATCGCCGCTGACGCGAGATGAAGACTATTGCAGAAATCAGGAATAATTTAAATACAAAAATTAGAAAAAAAATGTTGGTAGAATCATAAACGTAAACAAGATTTCTGTGTCTGTGTTGAAATTGTTTAGTGGTTATTTCTCAGTTTTGTAAATGGTGAATAAATATCATTTCTTCAGTAAAATACGTGATTACAGCCGAATTATTTAATTGCCAAATTGTTTAATCCAACTGCACTAAAATAACAAACCTAATGTTAGAAAAATTTGAGTCAATTTGCCAATGTGTGAATCGATTTGTGACTATTCAGTGAGGGCGAAATAAACTGAACAAAAATAACTTGAAAATTTCTACATGTTTGAGCAAATTCCATATATTTCCTAAAATGTTATACCAATATTTGAACTTAGGTTCATTGATCATATGAAATTGGAAGGTAACAATTACCCAAAAAAAAGGTCGATAAAAAACTAATTTTTCCCTCCACAAAAAATGACTTTCGTTGAATATGAAGGTTATATTTATTTAGTTGAGCGTGATAAATTAAATAGGTACCACATAACAATGTGCCGCTGCGTACATTTATTCAGTAAAAGCTCACTGTTGAAAGAACTAATAGCTATAGTACTTACTATACTTCAGACTAATTTGAAAAATGAACTTTACCTATAGTTTGAATTTCATATATTGCATATTCTAATAGTCGAAAGTTGAATTGTTAACAATAGTCCTTTTGGATATTCAACTATTCGGTTTTGATAAAACTGAAATGTTTTTTCAGAGCATACTTATATAAATCCAATCAAAAGAGCCCACTTCTGCTTCATTATTTTACCTGTTTAGTTTTGACGATATAAATCAATTGGAAAAAATATTTCCAAAGTTAAAACTCATTGTACATTGTTTGCTTTTTCCGATTAAACACAATACACTGTGAATTGTGTAGTTGAATTTTTTGTCACGTTGAAGAGTGCGCAGATTCAAACTACATGCTTGTGAGCATTTTTTTGTTTCTGCCTGCAAATGTTTCAAGCAGGTCGGACGGTAGACGAACGGTTCGACGTGGGTAATTCGTTCACTCACTCAAATCGACGCCGTGTCGGTATCTGGTTTAAGCCCCAGGCTAAACGATCGATTTTCACTTGCTATCGTCCAACCCGTGTTAGGAATCACATGTTAATTGGTGAGACCTCGTCAGTCCTTAGCTCGCACAAGTTTCGATTTCCGAGGGTTGTCGTTTGTAGGGGTGCAACAGCTGGGTAACGGAAAACAGATTTTTTACAGAATTCAGAAAGCCTTTTTGAAATCCAAGATTTGACCAAATTCATCGACTCTCGCATTTCGCTTTTACAATTCAATTTGGTTTTAACAAAAATGTGCGAAAATTAATTCTACATATTCAAGAGCAAATCGTAAAGTTTTGTTTTTATAAATTTGAAACAGTGTAATATATTTCGTAAGATGCGATTTTTCCTACGATTCCGTTACCAAAATGATCCCGTTGTTATTATGATCTTTGATTCTTCATCCATTAGCTACAACCAACTGCGCTGTATTCTATCCCAATCTACAAAATTCCGAGAAGCTTATTAGGCTGTTCAAAATGTAAGATTACTATTCGAAATGCGTTATTCTTGGCGTTTCTCTGGAATGATTATATTACCGATGCCGGTTGGACAGATTAGGAAATAACTGAAAGTATTCTTTGAATAATAAAAATTCAGTTCATTACCGAAAGTCTTCCTACAAGATAACACATTCACTATTTTGAAATTTTGATGGAAATACCATTACCTTTTTTTTGTCTACTACTGGAAGGTCGTCTGACTAGTCAATTTCGCCAAGTTATTCAGGTAACCCTTCATTGTGAGATTTTCATTAGACAGTTCACAAATCCGCAACACGTGTTTTGCTATACAATAGCTTCCACAAGCGTTTTCATAACTTTTGAGAAAATAAAATCTGTAGAATCTCCTTTCAACTTTATCACTTTCACCCCCACAGTGAAGTGCGTTCAACTCTTGTGTTGTACCGTTTAATTACACGTTTCTTGATCTAGAGCCACAAAACAGAACATGTGCCCAGTTGGAATGACTAGCTCTTGATTTGTGGAGGCAAGGGCGCAGGTTAGTTCGTGATTTTTTGTGGAAAGTCAAAGCTCTAAAAAGCTCTTATTCGGACGCCATCTACAGAAGTTTCTAGAAATACTATACCCCTATTCAACACCTGTAGACCAACTTAGTTACACTTGGATAGAATATACTTCAATCATACCAATGAAATGAAGAATACGGTTTACTTGAGAGTTTAAATAGGGTTTTCCATCCCTATCCTTGAAATGTACGAATCAGCAGAAATACCAAATAATCACTATTGAACAAAAATTGTCACTGCATAAAAAATCAGAGTGTCAATGTTCTGAAATATTCAATGTTCAATTTCCAATGTTTGCTTCAATAGAAAAAAAAACAAAATACCCTTGGGTTTAACAAACTAAACCTCACAACTTGTGTTCGAAATCCAATTTCCAGAAGAAATCATCAAAGTTTTTGTTTACACACATCCAACTAGACTCCTCTGATTCTTGAGATGGGGGTCTCCGGTAGTCGGCCGTCTCCACCTCGGAATCAAAGACAATCTGTTTGTTGTGTCCAATGTGTTCCTGTTCATGCATCCACTTGTTTTAATGATTAGTGGTTCTTATACTTTTATTGATTCTGGTGCTTTCATGTGTTCATGATTGTATGCTTTTCTAGATTTTGTTATCTTGCCTGGCAGAATTATGATACAAAAAACTGATGACTACAATTAGTTGAAATTAGCAACTCCAAAATATGATTTCATTCAATTCACTTCAAAATGAATACCTCTATCAAAAAGTTGCAATCTATTCTGATGAATGTTTCTTGAAAATTTCACTTGAATCACCACTACGTGCTCTCTATATAAATCCAGGCACAGAGAAGATCCTTCCTGAATTCCATTTTCCACACAGAATCGGTTTTAGTTCGGAACAGGTGTCAGCATTCTGATTCTGATTAGGTTGTAGTACTACTGCAGATTGCTCCGAGGAGTCCCTGATCTGTGAAAATAAAAAATTGAAATTTGAAATAATTGTTATGTTAGAATTTACAATTCAAAATTTTGCAAAAAAAAAGGTTTCTTTGTGTTCAGATTGTTTAGCAAACAGTATAAAATGAAAATTTTAAAAATGAAATGTTACGTCTTAGAAGAGATTATAGGTCGACTGATAACTCGTATGAAAAATTTAGGAATCTTCCAAAGACAGGAAGGAAGCAATCAATTTTAAATAGGTAATTCTATACAAATATGTGTAGATTATGGAGGCAAAGCCATCTCGTAACAGCTTATCACTTTTGATTCCACCGCGGTACATATCAGAAATACGCGACGGACTGTGAGTGTTCATCGTTTTGAGCTTCAAATCAGTACACCTCGAACTTCACTATTTAAGAACTCTTTCATTTGAAAAACTGCGTTTTTGTGAAATAAACTTTCTGAGAACGTTTTTCCAAATGGATTTAATCTTCAACGATTCATATTCAATGTGAATCTTTACTTTCACACAGGCACCGCTACGAGAGCGCCTTAACCCTTTCACTCCTGCAGGGACACATATGTCCCAACAGTTGTTCATAAATTTCTAAAACGGGATCCTCATATCGAAAACACGTTGCGCTGGGACACATCAGTGCTTTATGGTGTTGCGTAAATATCCTGCGATGTGGCAACCTCGCCAAATAAAACGACGACCAGTCGAGCACGTTCTGCGAGTCTGTTTACATGTAAACTAGCGTCCAACTCACTATTATTTACATTTACTGTAGTTTATTTCCATTATTTTGTGCTGATTTGTAGAAATTCGGTAACGCAAAGCGCATAGGTAAGTAATTTTACAAAATTTTGAATCAAATAATAGTTTAGAGTGTTTTATCGCATGTATTATCTCTGGGTTATATATGTCCCAACAGGTACTTATACTGGGACATATGTATCCCATTAGGTTAGTATGCACTCCTAACCTCTTCTTATATTGCAGCATGAGTGCCAGAAGAAAAGCTCTCGCAGAGGACGAACTAGCATACTTTGTTGAAAACTTGGATGAGATAGAGAGTGAGGAAGATTCAGATCGCTCCGAGCCATATGGTAGTGACGACAGTGTGCAAGATAGAAATGTTTCATCTGGGTCAGAAGAGAGTGAAAGTGACTCTTCTGATGACGACAACGAAGACATACAGATTCCGAATGCTGCCGCAGACACTGAAGATAATCAACAGCTACCCAATGGGAATATCTGGTGGACTACAGTTAACAATAATTTTGTTCCTAGGAAAACTATACCGTCTACAGTAAAACCACTTATCCAGTGTGGTCTATATCGTAGCAGTACGGAATTAGATTGCTTTCTAAAAGTCTTTCCAAAAAGTTTGTTTCTTTATATAGCCCACTGCACAAATCAAAGACTAGAGATTCTTGAAAAATCTACAAAAAAAAAGTATGAAAAAACCAATGCCAGAGAAATTATGCTAGTTACTGGTGTCTGTTTGATTATGCATTATAATAGAGTTCCGACATTTTCCTCTTGGTAACGAAGCGATAAAAAATGCCATATCTAGGGATAGATGTCAACTACTTTTATCAAAATTATATTTCAACGAACCTGAAAAGCCTGACAATTCGTCAAAGACCTACTATATGGATGAAGTTTTATCGTGCTTCAAAAAGGCATTTCCTCAAGCAAGAAGCGACACAACGTTCCAGAGTATCAACGAATCCATGGCAAAATTCAAAGGCAGATCGTCTCTGAAAAAATACATGCCCCTAAAGCCAATAAAACGTGGAATAAAAATATGGAGAAGATGCGACTCGTTGACAGGCTATGTGTGTGATCTAAGTGGTAAGAAGACTGAATACTCTGAAGGAACTCTGGGTGAACGGGTGGTAAAAAAGTTGACCTCTTCAATTTGCCAAACAAAAAATGTAGTTCTCTGTTTTGATCATCCATATTGTGCGAATAAAGAAGTTGAAGTTGGGTTGCAGAAGTGGTATATTTCGATCAACTGTTTCAACAGTGAGTTTTCAATCATTCTGTGGAAAAACCTTCCTCAATAAACTAAATTTGAAATATACGAATGGGATTCAAATAATATCTTCAACTTTAGCCAGGGGATCTACTGGTGAGTTTTGATACTGTCTCACTCTTCACCAATGTACCCGTATCTACAGATATCACCAAATAGTTCTAACAAGTGCTGACCTCTACCTACTTCAAATGAAATGACAAATTCTACGAACAGATTGACAGTCACCTTGTGAAGCCCTTTCAGTCCAACTATAGCATTATTGTCATGGAAACTTTTGAGAAAAAGGCTCTGCAATCAGTTTCATTACGAACCATGGTTTGACTTTGCTATGTGAACGATACCTTTGTCATCTGACCGCATGGACATGAGATGCTGGACGTATTCCTGAATTCACTTCACTCAATAATCTAGCTCACGGTTGAGGCCGAAAGAGATAACCCACTGCTATTCCTAGACAATTTGCTGTCAAAAAAACCAAATATACTACTGGAACACGGTGGTCACTGAAAATCCACGCGTGTCCATCTAAGCTGAAAGACAACATCTGCTTCAGATTCTATGAGCCATCGGATACAAGAAATGAGATAATATTGGAACACTTAGACAGAAGAAATCCAACAAGCAAACGAACACTCAAGCACCCATTGTTGGCTCAGCTTACACGCCCTATACTTAGAAGGTTACTGACAAGATAGAAAACATTCTTAAGAAAAACTAAGTGACAATGATTTTTGAGCCAACTCGAAAACTGTCTGCATGTCCTCACTCATCCAAGGATCGTAAAGACTATGTTAACAATTCAGGTGTTTACCGGGTGTGAGGAGTGTCAAAACCCTCTTGTAGGATCATGAGAGATCTTTCCGTCTTGGGCAGTTTGAAAAATCGGCAGTCGCAGAAGAGGCACCACAAGAAGGCCACGAGATACAATATGAAAAAACAGGCGTGTTCCATACCACCCAATACTATTACACGCGTCTGCAAGTTTTGGTGGTTTTGAATTTCGCAACAACATAATTGGAGTAGCGTCATCTGTATTAACCACAATATGAATCGAAGTATATACCTTTTCTTCGCCCTCAAACGACATGAGCAGGATATTGTTGATAGCTGCTGCTTGATCGTTCTTTGGAGTGAGAATGGCACGCTCACATAACCATTCAATAGGCTTGTCATGTATATGAATAATGTCTGGATAAACTTTAGACAACAATTCTTGAACCGTAGTAACAAGTGTGCACAATTCTTCCGGGATGGTTATCATTCCATCAAACGATGGAAAATCACGATTACCGATTTTAAGAAGGAGGTCTGAAAATCTACCAGCAGACTCATCCCCGCCCAAATGTGCTCTCATATTTTTAGAGAGCTTAAGAATATGAACTTGGGGCCACAAACTAAATTTCTTATTGCACGACTTCACTTCGTCAGCACTGGTTCCTTTTGGCACCACTGGTAGAGTGCCGAAAGGCTCCAGCCAGCAAAACTGTTACGCCACCCATTAATTTTGTATTACCCCTTATATCCCTTAGTGATCTGTTTAAGGCTTCAATACTACCTTTATGAGCCATCGTTATTTCGTCCTACACGATTATTTTTGTACTCTTAAAAACTTCAGCAAAATTACTTTGTTTGGAAATGTTGCAAATAGGAGTCTCGGTAGTAATTAAATTGAGTGGTAATTCAAAAGTAGCATGAGCAGTTCGACCACCTTCGAGTAATGTAGCAGTTATGTCGGACGACGCCACAGCCAGGCAATGCCGTGAGTACTTCTTACTTTGGCCAAAAGCAAATAATTAAGGAAGGTTTTACCAGTTCCACCTGGAACGTCTAAGAAGAATATTCGACCGTTGCAACTACACTTGTGATAATTTTATTGTAAACTTCCTGTTGCTCGTCATTCAAGGATGCTTCATTTTTTCTCACTGCGTCTTTTAAGGCCACTGTATCGTAACTGGTCTCCTTCACGTACTCTCTATTTTCAAAATGTATTGATGTTATTGGCTCAGGTAATCCATACTTACCAAGAGGACAACCGCCTAATGATAATACGACATCCTCTAATACCGACAGGCATTTGTTAAATATCAGGTCCGATGAGTGCTCTACATCCACGTCACCTTGCCTTTCCAGTTGTTTTTTAGAGCCTTCAGAAAGGTATTCTTTGTATTTTTCTCAAAGACATAGGGGGTCGGTAACCTGGCAGAACAATAAAATGATAACAAAAGCTC
>NW_019291759.1:46871-64288 GCF_000500325.1 Leptinotarsa decemlineata | reverse complement strand
TAGTCAATTACCAAAATTTGGATGATTTTGAATATTCACTTGAAAAGTTATCAAAGAAAAACATTTTTCATTTTGTAACTTCGAGGGCCCGTAACTTGGTTACGAAGACTTTTAGGAAAAAAAGTTATATGAAGTACTGGTGATATTTTGACTCCATCTATACATTCCCGAGAGGAAAAGAGGAAGTCCAGGGACACCCTGTATAGCTGAATTTTTTTTTGTTACATACATATTTTCAATTTCAACAATCCACTTTACTGGAGTGTTAAAGCCAATTTCTCTTCTGGAGATATCGACCTATATATTTTTTTCAACAATGAAGGCGCTAACAATTTCACTAAATGTTCAAAACATATTTTGTTCATTCTTGTGTACACAAAACATTGATCCTCATCATTTTTCATTCTTTTAAATAACTGAAATTGCCCTCGATTCTTTCTGCTTCTCAGAATGGGTATAACATTGAACCTCCTCCTTTTTGGTTTCTTTCTCTTGAGTGAAAGATACACACCAACTATTGACACGATCGCGAAGTTCGTAGTGTGGCGCTTTCTGATTGGTCGGAGGTAAGAACGCAACACAGAAAGTTGAAAATAGCCAACTTGTTACCTTACCTTATTGACGTTACCTTACTTTTTATCTAGAACGCAAGTGTGTTTTCTCAATACTTCAACTTTCTTACCTTACCTTACCTTACCTCGTTACCTTGCGTATTTCTAAATACAGGGTATATACATTTTCTGATTGATTCAGCTGTTACTTGATGAAGATCCATAGTAATTTCAAAAAATACACCTCACGATTTGATCTCCACAAACTTTATTTGAAAATATATCACAACATGTTTCGTGTACGTGAAATTTTCATTATCATTTAGTATATTGATATTGTGTAAGAAACCCTGTAAATGATATCTGATTCAATTTCATAACAAATGTTTGGAATACAAACTGAGTGGAAAAAAGTGTTCTCTGTATAATTCAGTGTACATATAAAAGTATTTGTTTCGAAAGAATTTTTTCGTGTAATTCAATGTTTATATGAAAGTAGCTGTTTTAGGAAGGATTTTTCTTTCAAATCTGTGTCTGAAAGTTACTTCTTTGCATGATCTATAAATCTATGTATAGAGTTACTTTTTTTAAAATTGATTATTTTCTTCCTTTCTTTGGAAGATTCTCACATTTTTCTGTATCAAGATAGAGTAGTAAGTAGAAATCCAAAAACTTTCTTTCCCAAAAATTAGTCACTCCTAAATCTACAATCCTTTCAAATTAGTTTTATGTTGTTTCAAAACATTACTGGATTCACATCATTTGTATTTTCAATGATCTATTGTTATTGATACCATTTTCATCGCTTGTCAATATTTAATAGGTTAATATATTATATTTTCTTACTTGTTCAATAAAAAAAAATCAAATATGATCATTTGAATGTAGATCTCTTCTTGCACACATCAATAATTATTGATGTGATAAGATCAGATTCCTCAAATTATAATTTGAGGAATCTAATCTTATCGTCTGGCATCGATATTCTTTGTGTTAGTGAAACTCGGCTGAATAGGTCTATTACCAATGACAATGCCATGCTGATAGAGCGACCAGGGAAGGGGGAGTTGTTATTTATGTTAGAGAGGAATTGGAAACGTCACTAATTAAAACATCGAATGACATCGAGCAACAGTATCAATTAAACATTTTTCATAGTTTTCATTTATATAATGATACTGCACTTCAATGTGCTTTGAATTCTTAGTAAAATTACCATATTTAGCAATTAACTGAATTATCCTCATATAATTTTATTGGTTTATCAAATTTTATATTGAATGATTCACTTAAGAAGTTTCTAATAAAAAGTATTTCAGTCACTGCTTCTGACAGAGCAATGTATTCAGCGAAAGTTGAACATTTTGTATTCTGTTTACGTGTTTTCCAAAAAATTAAGTTTTCAATTAATCTAATTGCAAAACCTGTTGTAGATTTTCTGTCTACATTATCTCCTGCATAGTCATAGTCTGCCAAACAATCTAATGTTTCAGTATTCACATTATCATTGTGAGTAAATTTCAAATCCTTAGTCTTGTACAGATATTTCAATATTCTCATTGCATATTTATAATGCGTTCGGTCATAACAACTTTGATATCGACTTAAGTAATTAACGCTGTATTCTATATCTGGCC
This sequence comes from Leptinotarsa decemlineata, assembly GCF_000500325.1. Classification (NCBI taxonomy): domain Eukaryota; kingdom Metazoa; phylum Arthropoda; class Insecta; order Coleoptera; family Chrysomelidae; genus Leptinotarsa; species Leptinotarsa decemlineata. The sequence goes on along the minus strand of NW_019291759.1, from coordinate 62,100 downwards.
TAGTTCCTGTACTAATATACAATAATTCACCTATTAGATTTTTGTACTTTATACTTTCATCAACTTCTATAGCTTCTTCTAATTTCAAGTTTGTTTCCATTGGAGTAACATACAACTTGGCATTTTTTAGATTATATTTGACAGCTAAAAATTCAATATATTTTGTTTGACTTAAGGTCATTACTTTTCTTTCATCACTATATTCAATATCTATGCCAATATAACTTTTAATTTTTCCAGAGACTTTCATTGAAAAATTATCCATTAAACTAGTTTTTACCGTATTTATTTTATCTTTACAACAAATTAGAAGGTCATCAACAAATATAAATATGTATATTGGATCTTTGCTTGCACAATTGACATAAAGACAGTAATCATAGTTACTTCTAACAAAATTCAATTTCTCAATAAATTTGTTGAAACAATCATACCATACTCTAGACCATAAAGTGCCTTTTGCAATTTGTAAACTTTATTGTCTTCAGTTTCATAACCCTCCGGTTGATTTACAAACACTTCTGACTTTACATGACCATTTAAAAACGCTGTTTTAACGTCCATTTGTTCTATGAATAAATTATTTTTACAACTGTATGACAATACAATTTTCAATGTTTGCATTTTTCCTACTGGTGAATATACATTTTCAAGGTATTCCTTTTGCTGAAATCGTCGAACAACTAATCTAGCTTTATAAATATCATGAATTTTCTTTTTAAAGACCCACTTGACATCAATCACTTTTTAATCTTTTGGCCTTTCAACAATTTGCCATGTATTGTTTTTGTTTAAACTATTTATTTCCGCTTTAGTCCACCGCTTTTTGACATTGTTTATGATCATTGGAGTAGCAACAATGTAATTTACATTACTGGCTACTGCTACTGGCTTTATCTTTCTTTTAACCCTATCTTTCATCACAAGTTCATCCTTATCTTTGTTTACATTATCGTCATTATCATCATTAACAAGATCTTTGACAAAATCATTATTAGAATTAGTATCATTATCATCTACATAGTTTTCATCCGTATCAGTTTTAAGTTCTTCATTTTTAATATTTATGATTTAGTTAGTTTCCAAATCTCTATCCTTTTCATCATCAACCTTTTCCAGACAAATGAATCAAGTATTATCTTCGAGTACCTGTACATGTCTAGCATTGATTATTCTATTATTTATTAATACTCTATAGATGTTTTCATTATAACCTACTAACACTCCTAGTGGGGCTTCATCATCCCATTTACTTTTTCTTAAAACTTTTGGAACTCTGACATAAATTCTACTTCCATAGATTTTCAAATGTTCTACATTTGGTTTAGTACCGAAAAATATTTCATATGGAGTTTTATTCTCCACCGTATTAGCAATTGTTCGGTTCTTTAAGTATGCTGCTGTTTTTATAACTTCAGGCCAGTACTTTCTGTTGATTTTAGCTTTTCTCATTGAGCATCTGCCTGTGTCCATAGCTGATCTGTTATACCTTTCTGCTTCTCCATTTAATTCATGGACTTAGGGTGGACATGGTAATAACTCTATTCCCTTTTGTCTAATGAAGTTATAGATATCTCGATTCAAATATTCTTTACAATTATCACATTGCAATTTCTTTACCCTTTTATTAAATTTATTTTCTACTAGATTAACAAATTCTATGAGAAAACTTGCAGTTTCTGCTTTGCCTTTAATACAAAAAATCCTTGTACATTTACTGTAGTTGTCAATAAATGTCAAAAAATATTTTCCTCCACCATAACCAGTTGTGTATGGATCAATTCTAATATTTCAGTAGTCTTAGTTCTATTATTATCGAAAGGTACTTCAGATATTTTGCTTTCAACAGATATTTTGCTTTGAACACTTCATATCCGTGCTCTCAACTTTATCTGGCAAACCTTTTACTAATTTGTTATTTATTAATTTATCTAAATATTAAAAGTTCACATGCCCAAGTGCCCTATGCCGTTTCTCTTTATTAATTAACTTTATTGAATTTGCATACATTTTGTTTGCAGTACATTTTGAAAGAAAACCTTTTATACAGTATAAATTATCTACTTTGTTAGCAACAACTATTGAATCTCTTGATTGATTATAAATTTTTGCATTTTCATTTCTCGCTACCTTGTGCAAGTCTTGGTTATTTTTGAAAGACTTAACATATTTTGTTTGATATCTTTTACAAAATAAACATTTTTCAGATCAATGTGTTTTTCATTATAATAAATTTTTAAATACATTTTTATGTACCTACTTTAGTTGCTTTTAACATTTTACTATCTGGCATTTTCACATCAAAGGGAATTTTCAAATCTACATAACTATAAAAACATGAAGGGTAAGAGTTATTGGCCTCTTAAGGATTCAAAAACCTTGAGTATGCCATCAAAAATCTATTTTTCAAGTTTCACTCAATTTTTCACTGCATCATATTATTCAATATCCATGCTTTCAGAATCAGTAGCAACATTTGAGCTACTCTTACGAATAATAAAAAAAAATATGTATTTCCACCGGAAAATAGGCCGTTCTTATGGCACAGTGATTGGCCATTCGTCTAACGTAGGTACAAATTTTTCATCAAAGAAATTCTCATTAATCGACTATTCCAAATAAAAATAATTTATTCAAGCAATAATCTTAACTACAATATAACATTATTTGATTTATGCAAACATGGAGAACAAGTGACTATATCAGAGTTTGACTTGTGTAGACTATGCTTTTCAATGCATTTTATATGATATGACCTGCTCATGAGTTACATTTGATGCCTATCATTTTCGAATTGAAATTCATCGTACAGGAAAAACATATTCCGTTAATCAATTGTACGTTGACAAAAGATATATCCGACGAATGATGTTGTTCAGTATCTATAAAAATGTTCCCATTTTCCGACGAGGAATCAAAGAATATATTTCTCTTTATTTTTTGAACTCGCTCTACTTCGGGAGTGGTGACCCTTTTTTCTTTTTCTATCGTTTCAAAACCCTCATTCAAAATAACGTCGAACAATATTCTCATCTTACTTTCTGGTTGTCTTGATTTCGAAGGGCTGTGATTTTTCTTTTTTTATTTATCTTCGTATTAGTCCTTAGGTTTTTTATCCGACTTTTTTTTATATTTTCTTTCATGATTTTTTCTCTTCCCTTTCTTTTTTTCTTATTCCATTAGTTTTTTGCTTTTCACTTTCCTTGTTGTCTTTATATGGTCGAGGATATTATGTATGGAGATTACTCAGTTTCCTTCATTCCTTTTCGTTCGGGAGTATTGAAATAATGGAGTTAGTTTGCAGTGGTTCCATCCGGTTTATTTGTTTCAGTAAACGATTGGTATGGGAGACATCAATTTTCCGTTTTCCTCATAAACAATTGGAATCTAAGAGATAGCTATATCTTCGCAGTCAGCTTTTTTAGTATCCATGAACTCATTGACCTCAACAAGAATATTAATGAAATTTCCACCCAACGATTCAATATTGAGGTTTGGTGCTGTTTCATTACCAGTTTCATTACTTGCATCATTTGATGAACATTGGGATCTTGGGAATGGAAAATCACTATTCTGATGGTAATGTTTCCATACTTTGTAAAGAGTAGAAAGGTGACTATTCTCATCAATTCCACTCGTGTTCTCGAAAATACTTATCACGTTTCTTCCTACTATTTCTGTGGATTATTCTGAATTCAGTGTAACTTCACCTGAAATTCCCTTATCAATTGTGACGTTGTTACTCTTTTTGCCTAAATATTTACTGAAGTCAATAGCATCACAGTTCCATGGATATAGACCACAAGCCTTGAAACTATTGACAATTATACTAGCATTGAGCGTTTGATCCAAAACACATTTGAGTAAAGGGGCAGACTCCATTTTCGTTAGCTCTGCAGTTGGATGTGATCTTCGCCATGCAAGAACTCCCCGCCTCCAACCATCTTTCAGTGGCTTGAATGTTGAAACATCAGCTGGTTGAATGATTCTTGTAGTATTCGGATATAGAGCTATGAGGATGATCTGAAGTCTGGAGCATAATTCACTTAATTTTCGATCGAGATGTGTTTTGTGACCATCAACGTATGACCATCCAGTAATATTACTGGAAACTTTATCTGATGTTTTTTTAGGTAGGGATTGAAACAGTTTGCAATATACTCATAAAGGAGTTCTGTCTTCATCCATCCTGTGTCACTACATGAAACAGTGAAACCCTCTGGAATCCAATCAGCAATATTGCGAGGTATTTTCTTGTAGGGGTAAATGATCAGAGGAGGGGTACTATTTCCTGTGGCACTGAAACTGAACAGTACTGTAAGATTAGCCTTGGATTTTTCAGTGTCAACTTCGTAAACATTTGTTGTTCCTTTTGGTGCTAATACTTTTTTATTTTGGGGACAAAGCTGAAAATTGGTTTCATCAGCATTGAAGATTCTTGAGGGTTCATTTAAAATCTGACAATAATCTTTATCTTTGAGGTAAGAATGATTATGTTCGAACCATTTTTTAATATCGGTCTCACTGACATTAGCGGAAGCATTTGTTACCCCCTCAGATTTTTCAGGATGTCTCTTCAAAAATGCTTTGTACCAGCCAACTCCTGGATAATTGTTGGGAAATGGGTTTTCTCTAGGTGCTTCATCTAAAAACTGTTTGACCGATGCTTGTACATCTTTTCTCCTGGGAAATCCCTTCCTATGACATTCAAGTATCCAATCCACTAATATAGACTCTTCTTCAGTGGTAAGTATGGGCATAGGTCCGTGACTTATTTTAAAAAAAATTCACTCAATCTGAACTGAAGAGTGGTCTTGGGACTTTGAACTGACTATAATCTTCCCTTTTTGGAATACCCCTATTGAGCATCCAACGCTTTTTGTGAATTTTCCTCAGTGTATTTCTTAACATAACTTTCATTCTCTGATGTCTTTGGCATCCCGAACGGATATTTAAAACATGCTCACAGTGATTTTTATGAAAAATCAATTATTATTGCTTTGAAGAAATACAATATCAGATATTAATTTCAGTTGATTATTGAAAGAACTGATGCATGATAAAGAAGGAGATAAAGTATAATAAAGAATATGCTTAACATGAACTTAACAGACTTCTGTCGCTGAATTTTTAAAAGTAATAAATTACTTACTTTATATGGGATCTTTATTTATGTTTGTGTTATTTTCGTTTATGACAACAAAGAAAAATTCATTATTCATAAAAACATTCACGAGTACTATACTAGGAACAATTCGAACCTCGTTCTTCCTAAACATAGACTGTGAAATACAGAAAGAGGTCCACGCTATATGGCCATCAAACTATATGATCATTTACCACTGACAATCAGAAAAGAAGGCAGACGGCATACTTTCAAAATTCTAGTTTTCGATTTGTTGTGTAACATAGAACCCTATTCGATGCAAGAATTTTTTATGGCAACTTCAAGACGATTGCAGAAAACAGAAGAAGAATAGATATTAGTATTAGCCATCAACATTTTTATAATCCTAACAAATATAGACATGATATATGCGAGTGTATATTTATATTTTCATTATATTTTGATATCTATATATTTTAGACTAATGCGTTTATATCTGTGACACTCATCTTATTTTTTTTTTCTCTTTTTTGAATGTATGAACCTGTGAATGTATAAACCTGTGATAATCTTGGCCGTGGCCAAGAACTATCCAAATATGATATTGAAAGCTACCGATGAAAAATAATCGTACTATAACGTAAAATTGATCCAGAACCATTGAATATTTTATGATTTTGAAAAATGACCCACAAGAAAATGATTGGCCACGAGGCCAATGACTGTAATTGTATAATCAAATATCAACATAATCATTGGCCCCTGAAATTATATATTTTGGCGCGAAATTTCATAAGGTAAAGTACATTTTATCATATTTCGAAGCGTTATTTCATATATAGGTATCAAACAATGCTTCTCTACCAAGAATTCACATCTTCAAAAGCTAAATGACAATGGATTTTTTAACCTGACTAGCAAAAAATGCTCAAACTTTCCCGAACGTGCTGCACCACCTTACACCAAGTCGTTTCGAAACAGAATGAGAGGGGTGAAACCGTTGCCACTTCGTCGAGGTGTAGATAGCTCATGCACGAATCTGATTTGCCAGTTTTCAGATAAAAACTTGTCTGTTATTATTAAATCAAAGGGCCAATTACTGTAACAAGGCCAACAACTCTATTGCTTACCCTATCAGTCTTTATAATATGATACGTACATCCACTATTTAACAACCAATTAATTTCATAATTATCATATTCCTCTTCGCTATACCCTGTTAACTGATTTACTTCTGAATCACATACCTGAGCTGTCCATGACTCTGCTATAGAGCTGTCTTGCTGAGTGCTTGAAGACTCACCTCTCGATCATCTTCGACCTGTTCCTCGGCCACGATGAGATTCACCTCTGTTGTAACCTCTCTGTATTCATCGTTGGGTTTGGCTTGCTGGATATCTTTCTTGATAACTTTGCTTTCATTGATAAATTTTTTGACGGTGCCAACAGTCCTTTTTGAAGTGGGCAGCCTTTTCACAGATGAAACATTGTACTTTAGTTTTTGTTGCAAAAGTACTCGCATTACTTTTCATGTTCTCGTTGACACTAGTAGTCATATTTTTCTCCTTTATTTTAGACTTTACATAATCCACTGTTCTTTGTTCTTCTGGAATTACATCAAAAAAATCTCCAATGTAACTATAACTTGGAGTTAGACCTTGGAGGTAGAGCTAAGCAAATATCTCATCTTTTCTGGTCCATCTGAAATTCCACCAGCTGATTTGAAATCATTCCTTGTTTTCTCAAAATCAACAAAAATCTCTTCAATTGTATTGTATTTATTCAATTTGATCTCTTCCATTTTACCTCTACATATTATTTTCATGGCAGTAGACTATGTTAAATACATTTTGTCAAACTTTTTCATCATATCATAAGCTGTTAAACATTCACTGATAAATTCTAGTGTTTATCGGAAATTGTGCTCAATATTATTGTCCTTGCTTTCAGATCCATTTTCTTTCAATCCGCTTTATATATTTGGCAGACATTGGCAAAATGGCGGGTTCGTTACATTCTTTGTATTCTAGTAAAGTTAGTAGCCTCAACTTCCAACTTGAATAATTTACGCCATCGAAAATGGGCAACATTATGTCTTCTATTCTTGCTTGTTTAGCCATTTCGTTGATAACTCTTACTATAATTGGCACTTTTGTCACTATTACCGGCACGAGACGTGAGCTTCCTTTCACAGTCTATTTTCTGTTTTTGGCTTGCTGATCACCCAATCACGCTCTGCTACCATATTGGAATATTCATCAATAATATACCTTGTTGTTGTTGCAACACACCGCTTTATTATAATAATTAAAAGTAAAATAATCTGAATTTCTTTCTGTCAAACACTGTGCATTCATGAAATGAAAAAACGGCCATAATTAAAATATATTCTTGACGTATTGTTGTTTACACTATTGGGCAACAGATGGCGCTACGCATAATGAAAATAAAAGAGAATACAATTTATTACTCAACATATTACAACAAAAGTCAAACTAAACTTGAATATTTTTGGTATTGGAGTCATATACAGACCTCCACAACAAAATTATTAGTATTTTTTCAACAAATTTGAAACTGAAATCTCAACAATCATTACAACAGTTGATGAAGTTTTTTGTCTAGATGATTTTAATAACGATCTGCTTGATTGTAATAGCAAAAGCTCAGAGATTGCAAATGATACCTTTAAGTTTCTGGGGGTGAAACAAATGATAGATGAACCGACCCGCATAACAGATAAGTCAGCCATATAGACTATGTACTAGCAAGTAATGAAGATATTGTAGCGGATATAGGAGTGGAAGATATACCAGAGGTGAGTGATCATGAACTTGAGTAGTTTGCAGCAAAACAGATGAAATCAGTGATCAAGATTGGTTTCTCTGCAAAATTTGTTCTGGTAGGACTCATGAATCCTGCGGCATTAAATGGAAATTGAATTACTTCCGTAAGAAATGTTTCTAACTTTTCTAACTCTAAAATTACATTATATTTCAAGCTAAGATTTTGAAGCTTGAAATGAGTAAAAATTCTTAAAGATTGAACAATATTGTGTTTGCTAGATAATGTTATTTGTCATTTCCTTCAATTTTCGAAATCGATTTAATTTAAAAAATCATATGTATGATTTAATGATATGTCAAGATTAAAGCGTTTGTTAGAATGACTCATAATGACTAATAGAATCAAAAAATTCTCAAAAATGTTATTACTTCTTCGAAAGTATTTGTTTAAATTGTCTTTTTGTTTTTTCAATAATGCAATAATTTTCATTCAGCATAATTTTTGCAATTACGCTTTATACTGTAGACTTGCTACTTAAATTAATAAATGATAATTTGAGAAAAAAATCATATCTTTCATTTAAAGTTTATCATTTGCTTTGTTTAGCAAACTGGCTCTTTCATACCACTTTTCTTCAAAAATAAATCAATAATTCCAATACGATACCAATTTTGTAAAATATATAAACTGAATTTGATATCATACCTGATATCGATTCATATATACAACATTTATAGTAGTTTGCATTGAAAATTTAAAAAATTTGAGATTTTTGAAGGGCGCTGCTACAACATGAGGCATGTGCAGCAAAGCCCTCTTAACGCCTCTAACACCGTTGTCCCGGCCCGTGAGAACAACCGCCCCCAGGACATCACCAACCGCCACGAAGACTACCGCCCCTATATTCGAGTCAATATTCTTAGTAACAACATTGAAGCTCTGATTGATACCTGCGCTGTGACCTCTTATGTGGAAGACAGGATTGCTAGACAATGGGATTTGCTGGGAGTACCAAAAACTCCAACAACTGCAGGTTCAGCCCGTCTAGCTAATGGAGAAACCGTCACAGTTCCGTCAACATACCAAGTAGAGATACAGTTTGACAACCACCGCTTTGAAGAAACATTCGGACATTTATGTGGACTCTCCTCTGATATAAAAGTTCAGATGGATAAATCAGCAATCAGTGTCGAGCAATCCCCAGAATTTTCTGCTCGAGATGCAAGAGAGATGGAGTAATGTCTCGTGACTGTCCGTGCCCACGGCCGGAAAACCGCTAGGGCGCTGCTACAACCTGAGGCATGTGCAGCAAAGCCCTCTTAACGCCTCTAACACCGTCGTCCCGGCCCGTGAGAACAACCGGCCCCAGGACATTACCAACCGCCACGAAGACTACCGCCCCCATATTCGAGTCAATATTCTTAGTAACAACATTGAAGCTCTGATTGATACCTGCGCTGTGACCTCTTATGTGGGAGACAGGATTGCTAGACAATGGGATTTGCTGGGAGTACCGAAAACTCCAACAACTGCAAGTTCAGCCCGTCTGGCTAATGGAGAAACCGTCACAGTTCCGTCTACATACCAAGAAGAGATACAGTTTGACAACCACCGCTTTGAAGAAACATTCGGACATTTATGTGGACTCTCCTCTGATATGGTTATAGGATCTTAGGAGTGGCGAGATCTTTGTGAATCACCGCCCAGTGGCCATGAAAACTAGGTCCGTCCCTTGTTTCTCTATTGGAGTCACCGATCCAAGGCCGCCATTGACTCTCACAGAAGAGGAGGAGACCCGACCGCACACTTTCCTGCAAGAAGAATTGCAGGCATTCAAAGACATACAAGGAGTCACGCCTTTAATTGAGCACAGGATCCGCCTTTTGAATCCAGAACCAATAAAACAACGTTACCGGCCGCAGAACCCGAGGATGCAGGAAATGATAAACCAGGAGGTTGATAGAATTTTAGCAGAAGCGATAATCGAACCATCACAGAGTCCATGGAGCTCGCCTGTCGTCATCGTGCGAAAGAAAGATGGCAAACCTAGGTTCCGCATTGACTTCCAGAAAGTCAATTTCGTTTCCGAAAAGGATGCTTACCCCCTCCCTTCCATCAATGCTGTCTTGAATAATCTTCGAAGAGCCCGATATATTTCCAGTATTGACCTCCACCAAGGCTACTGGCAAGTAGCGCTGTCAGAAGATAGCAAACCAATCACCGCGTTCACCGTCCCCGGAAGAGGATTAAATCAGTTCCGCATCATGTCATTCGGCCAACATGCCGCATCCGCCACATTTCAATGCATTATGGATAAGATTATCGGTCCTGAGATAGATCCTCATTGCTTCGCGTACTTAGACGATATCGTTGTGTTTTGAAACACTTTCAAAGAACATCTGGAAAATTTACGAGAAGTCTTCTGCCGTCTTCGCGCCGCCAACTTACGGGTAAACCCCGGGAAATGCCAGTTTCGAAGACGGTCACTCAAATATCTAGGACACCTGGTGACTCCGTCCATTGATAGAGAGGAGTATGTCATCGCATATGCCAGCAGGTCCCTAACTTCCACCGAAAGAACTTACTCCGTAACCGAAAAGAAGGATAGCATTTCACCTTCCTCACCGATCACCAGTCATTTCGTTGGCTTCATTCCATTAGAAGCCCGGCTGGCCGGCTGGAGTATGTTTTTACAGCAGTATGATTTTGATGTCAAATACCGTCGGGGTGGACTGAATAAAGTAGCCGATGCTTTGTCCTGAGAGCCACGAGCAGATTCCGAAGATGTTATTGAAGAACTAACCGCTGTTGAACCGTCGGCAGAATGCTCCTGGTATGAGAAGAAGAAGGAAGTACAGCGATCTCCTGAAGCATTCTCTGACTAATGTATCCGAGAAGCCGATTGTACCGACATTTCTGGGATTCCAATGATTTGACGGAGCCAAAATTAGCCGATCCATTGAAACTTCATGTCCCGAAGATGCGGAGACTCGACGTGCTCAGGGAGATGCATGACGCCTCAACCGCCGGGCACATGGGTATAGCCAAAACGATTGCAAGAATTGAAACTCGCTACTATTAGCCCGGAATGTTCCGAGTTATCGCCAAGTATGTCCGCAGCTGTGATTCCTGTCAACGATTCAAGTCATCACAGATGAAACTCGCCGGTAAGATGCAGCCGTCTCTCAATTCGGCCCCTGGAAGTGTGTCATTACCGATCTAGTGGGCCCTTCAATGCGATCTTTGAAGGGAAACACGTTCCTGTTGGTATTTCAAGACCAATTCACGAAGTGGGTACAATGTTGACCGATCCGCAAAGCCACCGCCAAAGCCGTTGCGCAGTTTCTATATGGAGATTTTGTTACTTGTTTTGGATGTCCAAAGACAGTGATAAGCGATAACGGAACCCAATTTACTGGCCGTCTGTTCAATAACATGCTGAAAGAACTAGGTATCACTCACCGTCGCACTCCGCAGTATACCCTGCAAGCTAACCCCGTCGAAAGGACCAACGAAAACCTTAAAGACAATGATATCATATGTCCGCAGCTGTGATTCCTGTCAACGATTCAAGTCATCACAGATGAAACTCGCCGGTAAGATGCAGCCGTCTTTCAATTCGGCCCCTGGAAGTGTGTCAGTACCGATCTAGTGGGCCCTTCAATGCGATCTTTGAAGGGAAACACGTTCCTGTTGGTATTTCAAGACCAATTCACGAAGTGGGTACAATGTCGACCGATCCGCGAAGCCACCGCCAAAGCCGTTGCGCAGTTGCTATATGGAGATTTTGTTACTTGTTTTGGATGTCCAAAGACAGTAATAAGCGATAACGGAACCCAATTTACTGGCCGTCTATTCAATGACATGCTGAAAGAACTAGGTATCACTCACCGTCGCACTCCGCAGTATACCCTGCAAGCTAACCCCGTCGAAAGGACCAACGAAAACCTTGAAGACAATGATATCACAGTTCTGTGAACAGGACCACCGTAAATGAGATCTATATCTACCAGACCTTCTATTTGCTATCAACACCGCCCGTCAGGACTCTACAGGATACTCACCCGCCTTCCTGAATTTTGGACGAGAATTAGAAGTACCAAAAGCCGTCTACCGTACGCTTCCGCCACCAGAACAAGGCGATATTCAACCAGTGGATACCACCCAGTACACCAATCGAATGCTACGTCTGCAGGAGACCTTCAAGCCAGTTCGTATAAACCTCGCCAAGGCCTTCACCACACACAGTCATCACTACAACCTCAGACGCAGAGAATGGCGATGCCATATCGGAGATTCGGTTATGAAACGCGTCATCCGCCGAGAAAGGTTACGCCGCGAAACTTGCCCCGATATATTCCGGTCCGTATACCGTAACACATGTTCTCTCACCGGTGGTGTATAACCTCAAAAGCCTGACCGGCAAACAGCTCTTGCGAGTTCATATCAAAGACCTACGTCCAGCTCACTCGTCCGATGGTATAACGCTGACTTTCCATTCTTTGTAGAGAGAACCTGGCCTTGTACCTACCAGGCCCGCTCCAGTGGCTCTACAAGCCCCCCGCCCCATATCTCTCATCAGCCCTTCCTTGTCAATCCTCGTCGGTGAGATACCCCTTCCGCCATCTCCCCTCAGAGCAACGAAAATGAACCAATACCCCCCACAAGGTCAGTTTCTTCTACTCGAAAAAAAGTACCAGTACCCTGTCCTCAATTACTGTCCTTAATCTTCCGATTAACCAGATACCGCCTCCCCCTCCTGATACCCCGCCAGAAACTTATCCGCCCTTACGAATAAAAGATATTCCCCATTCCCGGTCGGCCCTGAAACCCACCGTAATAACCACTGGTGAACCGAGACGACCAGTGGTTATCACCATCGGCGCCCTACTAGAAGCGATCCGGAAGACACCTCCGAACCAGATGTTGCGCCCGGAAGTAAGAGAAGCTCTAAGCGCCCTCCGACCGTCCAACAGGCCGATATCACAAACGGTCAGCAGGATTGGATGGATCCTCTCAACGAGTATGGCGTCCACTCAGGTATTGAGGTGCCCCACTCAAGCCCGTGTCCGGTTAGACAAGACTCGGTGAACTTTATTTTATTTTTATACTGTTTTAGATTGATAGTTTGGTGAATAATTCTGTTCCAGTAACTATGGATACCCTGGACTTATCCATTGATCCCCTAGAGGCAGCCACCGATGCACTCGCAGCCGCCCTTTTAGGTGCGATGCAAGAGTCTGATAGCCGCTATATCCCCGAAAATTCCGTTCCCGAAGACGCCGGAGCTCACGGTAGAACAGTCGGAAGACCGATCATACGATATTGTAACCTCGTGTCCCATACGATCCGACTCTGGGTCAATCAGCCCCCTCCATCCGGACGGCCGAACATTTACAACAAGCTGCGAGGGAGGACCAACTTGCGCCACCCAAGCCGTGGCCGTTCTACCTACCGGTAGACAAGGAATGATGTTGGCGATGTGGCCTACCAGGGCACAACCGGAGTGATTGTACACGAAGAGTTCCGGTACTCTTCTGTTCCCGCTGTGGGTTGCAGGACGTCCTGTCCCGAAACTGTTTGTGCGACAACCCATTACTACATCCCACCACACGTTTACCTTTGGGTACAACCAGGAACAGCGCCCCTTGTGCACGATGTCAGTATCCCTACCCGAGGCGGCACGTAGCATGTCCCGATTGTGGCTGTCAACGTCCATTCCATCACAATCACCACCGACGATAGGATGGCGCCGTTATCAACACCGCAAGAAAAATGTAGATTTTGTTTTATTCTTAGTATCTGGGTGTAGTATATAACAGTTGTGGTTTTCTTTTCATTATTTGTTCCGTTAAAAGTGTAACAGGCGTACTTACTCCTTAAATAAAGGGTTCGACCATTGAAAGGGGTAGGCACCTGAGCGGTGTTCGTTTTTTCTCGGAAGATATTTTTTTCCTTTGTCTAGGCCACGTAAATTTACTTAACAAAAATGTTAGTTAACACATTTTTTTCCCGAAGTGGGGAGGGTATGTAGCGAAGTTACTATTTTCCCCAGTGGTAGAAATATGCTTTTTCAATTTGCTACGTCCCTGCGGGTGTTGTCAAACCTGTTAGTGTAGAAGACTCTCCGGCTAACTCAATCTTCCCCAAGGAACGAACATACCTGTATCGAAATATCAATTCAGCAAATCTTTCTATCATGTATGGAGATGTCAGAGTGTCCTACCTCCCCTGGTTAGGGATGGCTATATGGGAAGAAGAAATAAGTATGACAGAGGTAGAAGAATGCTCATGCAACTTCTCCTTGTAGTTTGTATACTCAGATTTTAGTCTCATAGAACCCTTATATTTTCCATTCGTCCGTACTGTCTCGCCCGTCAGCTGGAGTCCATTTGTCCATCAGGCAAAATCCAGTATCAGAAGGTTACGCTAGCCCTCTATGTTCACAAAACGAACTAACAAAAAACTTGCAACCACACGGCCGTCCCCCTCAAGAACCAGTATCAGCCGAAAAGTCACCATAAGCGAATCATCATGTATGTGGCGTCAATCTTTCCTACGTCTTCGAAACACTCCTTGCCCAATTCACGCTGAAGCCTAAGGTTTCAGTTCGCGTCTTTCAACAACAGATCTCTAGATCTTCGACATCTTTAACTTCCTGAATATAAAGTCGTCATTCCTCAGAGTTCTGATATTTGGGGTTTCTATGTATTTCGGTCCGCTCCTTTTGATGTAAAAGTCTGATACTTAACAACGTTGCTTGGTTTCTTATCATTTGATGAATCCGTCAAATTATATGCTCTGTATAAGGATATTCACCTTTAGAACAGAATGACGTCACAAGATGACAAGTTACGGCGTTGCGAAAATGTGCACTATTTTGAACTTTCAATTTTTTTTGTTTTGTTGCTATTAACCTTACACCTTACTTACTATTAATTTATTCAGTGAAAAAAAGTCTCAACTTTGTTGAGAGTTTTTCGACAATGCTATAAGCATATTGAATATACGCAGGTCTTATCAATAGAAATGATCAGTTCTAAAAAGAAAAGAAAGACTGACAGTTTTCGAGTATTTTCGATTCGGCAACGTCTGAAATTTTACTATCAGTTGAGCAACTTACAAAATGAAATTTCACTAGTTCAAGTGCTATTGAACGCATTTCATTGGGAATTTTAAAGTTGTTATATTGGTATATGATGGAATCGGCCGATACTTGATGAAAATCCATAACTATCGTATTCTAAAACACTTTTTTGTGAGATTTTCACTAGATTGTTTTACAAAAACGCAACACGTGTTTCGCCATACAATGGCTTCATCTGGCGTGTCTTT
>NW_019291759.1:31906-46419 GCF_000500325.1 Leptinotarsa decemlineata | reverse complement strand
TAGAGTACACAATCATTTTGTACAAATTTTGACTAAACTGAACCATACCATTTCAAATAATTGATTAATAATCATTATTGATAACCTCAAATTTTATCTTAATGATAAATCTAAACCAAGAGCATTTCAAATCTAAACTTTTCTGATTTGAATTTGTTTATATTTTGAATGTATTGTGCAACGAAATCAATAATAATTGATATTAAATATTTTTTTACAGACAATGGTACAGTGTTGGGCACCCCACTGCAAGCATTATAATGTTCGAAAAACATGTAAATTTTTTTAGCTTTCCCAAGGATTCAAAAATTGGAAACCGCTGGATTAAGTTAACAAGGTTAGTAGTTAGGCTTGAGATGATTATATATTATTTTTTTAAGTTTCCCAAGGATTCAAAAACTGGAAACCGCTGGATTAAGTTAACAAGGTTAGCAGTTAGGCTTGAGATGATTATATATTATTTTTTTAAGTTGGCTAACAATCTAAAATTTGCCATAGACGAACTATACAACCAGGCCCTGGTGCATTTTTGTGCAGTTGCCACTTTGTTGATGGAAACGTAAATAATGGACCCACATTGTTTTTACACAATACTGGAAAACAATTTAAGTTGTTTTCTCCAGATAAGAGAACAAGAAAAAGGAAAGTTCAACCTCATGGCTTTTACCGGTAATCCATAATTTTAAAACAATTAACGATTTTTAGAAAATGTTAATGTGATAATTTTCCTTGTATCCTGTGAGGAGTCAACTTCTTTTAATTAGTCACCTGTTTATTGTATTGACATATTTCATTTGTTTAAATATAACATTCTTTCCGACACGGCCAAACTCACTAACAGTAAGTTGTGACCTTCCATATTAATACATTTTTTATATTGTATTACCATCATACAAATTTTGTAGCTTTTCCCTGAAGATGATAAAAAATTTTATCAAAATGTTGGAATAACTTGTGTTACAAGAATACATTTCCGTTCGGCTGATCATCCAAAGAAAATTCCCAATCGCCAAGCTTTCGTCTCTGAAAAGAGACTTCGTCAAGACGAAATAATCTGAGTTTTACAATTGAAAGTTGAATATTGATGAAAAATTTGAACAAAATTGGCGCATTGATGTTAATAATGTCATAATTTTCAGATATCTGATATCAGTAACGTCATGTTCAAAACTTACTGTAATGACAAGAGTGACATTATCATTGAAAAGATTTCTATTTCATAAATGATTATTGAATGAATTTTATACAACGTGCGACTATTTCGAATTGAAAATATCACCAAGATTTATCTAATTAATTGTAAATTATACACTGTTGAAAATAGCTATACTAATTTTACAAAAAAAGTTTTGGAAGTTTCAACGCATAACATTTTTTTTAATATGTATTCTCGATTTGAAATAGTCATCCAAATTCCGCGGGAATTACGCGTGAACCCGCCATTACAGAAAGTGCGCGGAAAACCTGCACTATAAAATGCATGGCAGAAACGAGAGCTTCAGTTTCAGTTGATACGCCAAGTATTTCGACCACGCCACTGAAGATGACTGCCGCAGTTGCAGTTGAAACGTTTGGAGATTGTAACACAAGAAGACCACGGCAAAAGCCGTAAACCAACCAAATCATTGACTGATATAGATATATCATTACCAGAAAATTACTACTTTATGCCACCGTAATAGACATCTGCTCTTGTCACAATGAAAGTTCGTGAAAAATGTTTCGAATGGATTTTTTCTTCCACAATGTATGAGAAAGAAACTCCTGTGCATGATCTGAACATCTGAAACATCTGAAAGAAAGAAGTGTCTTTCTTTCTGTCTTAGAAAATGTTCAGCATTTTATATAAAATAATGAATAACCTGACACGCTATTTTCTGAAAATTAATAACACTATCCACATAACAATCATTATTATAGAATTTTCGTAATAAATTTTCGCTACAAGATCACAGTCAGTTACTGGTGAGGCTACCGTGTAACTTCAATTAAATTAAAAACGATATACACACTGCCCTGGTTCTACTATCCGTACTCCAAATGCACCATACTTCCAAATTTAAAATATTGAGATGAACATTATTATATTCAGAATAAAGTGTGCGATTTGTATTATGAAAAAATTTAAAAAAAATATATTCACACTGCATCCCTGGTGGGGATCGAACCCACGACCTTTGGATTAGAAGTCCAACGCGCTATCCTCTGCGCTACAGGGACTTGCTAACCTAAAATTGAAATTCTTTATTCCAATAGAATTATTTTCAGATACATAAGCAGCTTCTGTATCCGAGCTTGGAAAAACATAGAATGAATGCATAATCTTCCGAATAATATTCATTGAATCTTCCCAAAAACAAAACCTTTCGATATCGCAATGGTGTGTTGAAAAAATATTTTTTAAATATTCCGTTAATCAGCTGTCACACTCCTACGAACGAAAACCCTCGGAAGTTGAAATTGTCCGAGCTAAGGCTAACGAGGTCTTACCTTTCAACGTGTGCTTCCTAACACGGGAATTCAACATCTTAGCTTTCCATGACCTGCGGCGGCTCAACAAAATATTCCTCATGGGGTGAATAATTCTTATAATACACACCACTTACGTTAAAACAAAGCTGACCAGACCTCAGATTCTAGTATGGATAAGACAATTTCAATTTGTTCCACGCGAGATTCAGTCCTCCTCCCGACCGACATATTATTGTTTTTTTATGATTTCGTTTATGACTTGTTGCTTAATAAATTTGTGAATTTTCAATTTATTGTAGCCATTTCTTTCCATAATCAGTATTCATGGTTTACCACTTATTTTTGCCCCAAATATATCGAAGGTAAAATGAAACAATTGGACTCTTAAGGGTGCAGGTCACATTTGCCTTTGTGACAAAAAATTTATTCTTATATTTTCGAAAAACAGAATCTCTAATAATGTACAGTAAGATCAAGACATGTAGATACATCAAATCTAAAAGCTGGGATTGTAGATGAGAGACTCTTATGAGAAATACATAATTGTTTCCTTCTCAAGATAGTTGATGAATATAATACTATGCACATCCCAAAATACCAGGGTCATAACCTTTCCAGCCGATTGTTGTGCATTCGGTGTATTTCGTGGATTTTTTTCATGTGTTCTGGTGTCACTGTCTCATTTGGACGTCCACTGCGTTCGCATCATCGGTGTTTATTTGTTATTTCTGATGGAGCCGAGTCCTAATAACACTTTTCAAGCCATTGCTTCGCTTGAACGGAATTTTTCCCATCAAGAAGCATTGTGCAATTAAAACAAACATGAAATTGTTTTTGAACCATTGTTTTGCACAATAACTCACAAACTTATGAATAGAATATCATGAAATTTCAACAGCTTTCTTTTGAAGCTAGTACTAACTGAAAAAAGGTGAATGCAATATAGCGCCGTCTATGTGTTAGGGCAGAGACTTTTCAGCCCAGGCAGGAGGTAGCTACTTAAGGTTGTTTACAATTCTGAAGTAGGGAGCAGATTGTATCCTCCGAAAAGTTAAGATAAGTATCTGCATAATTTCTCAACCCTTTATTGAAATGCAAAATTGTGATACACGACAAATTACTGATTATTATAACATTTTTCTTTGTGAAGAATACTTTAAATTTACGCAGTAACTTATTGGGGTGAACTAAAAAGTTTGCTCTTTCAACACGTGTATGAAGTTCTCCATTAGGTATCACTTTCATATTTTTCAGATTGTAGACGGTGAAAATGCTCAAAAAAGGTCGATAAAAAAGGATGAAATATTTAAACATGTCAGATTATGACAGGGTTGGTACCTACAGGGCGTTCCAACGCCCAAATTTGAACCCCCCGTACCTAATCGAAATTTTCGAAGAACACGTAAATCTTTATTTCTAGAGGAACTAATCCTGATATAGAAATCATACCCGAAACTTCACCCCGCTGCGGTCAGCAACTACCCCCCTATTTTTCTCAATCGCATGGGGGTCAAATGATACATCATTTGAATAATCTTCTGTTCTTCTACTATCTCTGTGATTTTTTTTATTCGATCATTCGGTATTGAGAAATTAAATGTTGAACGTTTTATTTAAGAAAAAACAGAAATGTCGCTGTCGTTTATTTTAATGAGGAAATCAACAACAAATAATATCAGTGGAAACCAAATCAACAGACACTTAAATGGTTCAAAATGACCTCCATCTAGTTCCATACAATAATACAGTCTACTTTCGAAACCGTTTCTTACATTATTGAAGATGTCGGGAGTCAGAAATCGGCATTTCCGAACAATTCTCTTTCGCAGGTCTTCTAGATTTGTAAAATGTATTTAATTAGTAGTTAACGTTTTGAAATAGACATCACTATTAGTTTTCTCTGCACTGCTAGTTTTTGTTGAATCTAGTTGTCGCAGAACAAAAAGTAGATAGTTGGCCCACTGTCACTTCTTCAAGAATTATTCAGTCATCCTTGATGACTGTGTTCCAAAGAAAAAAAAAAGTTGCAACCTATTATCAAAATAATGAATGTGCTAAAGCTGCTGCAAGAATTTATAATACGAATCCTCCAGACCACAACGTGAGCCATCAATACGTTAAACAGTTAATGAATAAGTTTCAAACTTCAGGTTCCGTTCACAACAGAAAACATGAAGTATCCCGTCCTGTCAGAAATGACGAAGTTGAAGTTGCAGTTTTCGGACATGTACAAATGAATAATCGACAAGTAGCTAGAGCGTCTGGTGTATCAGCTACTAGTGTTTTTCGGATTTTGGAAGCCTACAAATGCCATCCTTCCAAAATAAGGCTAGTTCAGGAATTGAACGAAGATGATCCTGATCGTCGACTTCAGTTTTGTGAGGTGTTCAGCGAGAAATTGACCAATAACCCAAACCTATTATACAATACATGTTTTTCAGGCGAATATTCTTTCATGTTCAATGGTGACGTGAATAGACATAATTGTCGTTACTGGGGCAATGTGAATCCTCATTTGGTAATGGAAACACAATCACAAACTCAACAAAAAATTGAATGACTGGGCCGGCATTTTTGGTAATCATATTGTTGGACCATTCTTCATTGAAGCTGATCTCAATGGAGACACATACTTGAATCTATACAAGACTGCGTAGATCCTATGATTACACAAATTTTGGAAAATGATAACAATTTAGTAGAAAAAGAAATAACATTCCAGCATGATGGTGCATCCCCACATTTTGATGTTCGGATGAGACAGTTTGTAGACAAACGTTTTCCAATGCGTTGGAACGCAGAAGGGGTCCAGTGGAGTGGCCAGCTAGATCACCTCCTCTCATACCGATGGACTTCTTTCTGTGGGCACATTTGAAGTCGAAAGTGTACTCTACTGAGTGTACAAATCTAGAGGATCTGCGACAGAGAATTGTTCGGGAATGCCGATTGCTGACTCCGGACATCTTGAATAATATACGGAACACTTTCAAGAGTATAGACTGTATTATTGTATGAAACTAGGTGAAGGTAATTTTGAACAATTTATAAGTTGATTCAGTTTCCATTGATATTATTTGTTGATGATTTTCTTATTAAAATGAACGACAGCAAATTTTCTGTTTATTCTTGAATAAAACGTCTAACATTTAATTTCTCAATAACGAATGAACCAATTTCGAAAAAAATCACAGAGGCAATATGAACGGACAAAAGATCTTTCAATGATGTATCACTCGACCCGTCATGCCATTGAAAAAAATAGGGGGGTTAGTTGCTGACAGCAGGGGGTGAAGTTTTGGGTATGATTTCCATATCAGAATTAGTCCCCCTAGAAATAAAAATTGACGTATTCTTTGAAATTTTCGACTACACGTCCGTTTGACTTACAGGGTGGGTCAAGTTTTCGTTGGAACGCCTTGTATATAGGAGAAGTGGATTATAAAATGGAAGAAAGTAGCGCTGAATTTGAAATGATAAGGAATGAAAACAGGAAGTATGATTCTACAGGAACATTTCATCAAATGAGATCCTTAACCCTTTGGAGCCAATTTTGGTTCCGCCGATAGATAGTTTTTCATGATAAAAAATAAAGTGTTGGAAATAAAGTGCTAAAGTTGATGAATCGTTTATTTTCGAATATAATCTGATGATCTTTAGTTTTTGTTTGTTCTTTTCATCTTACGTCAGAGCAAACTCCATTTAGGGTTTATATATCTCCATGATGATCTATCACGTAGTAACGGCTACATACATCAATTTATAATATCTAATGTTCTATTTGCTGGTACATAAGTGTACCATATGTCATCAGGATGGATTCACACCAGTCTTAAGTAGCATGTTAAAGGTAAGAATTCATGTTTTTCATGTAAACCTAATAAAAACTCCCAACTTGTGCACATGCACAGTTGCTACTTCATAAATATACCTGCAGTCTTTTTGAAACCAATAATTTTCAATCGTCATAAGAATATCATAACGCTAAATGAACTAACACTGAAGCCGAGTTTCAAAAATTGTCCAAAAATAATAGCATTCTATAGAAAGAAGATAGGCAAACTCGATAGGCTGGACAGTCATTATTAATTCAGGAGAAAATTGGTGGATTGAAGTCTTTCACAGGTTTTTGATGACAGTGGATGTCTGGATAAAACCGAAATTTTCATTGTACGTTTGACAGTGAAATTATTAAAAAGAAAAACATAAAAGTACAAAACGCGGTAGGATATCGTTTCACTTGCCAATTGAAAATTAGACATGAATATGTGTACTTTGTTCATCAAAAAAATCAGACCAAAACAATAAACATTTGTCATGTGTGTAATGGACCGTCTTTGTTAAAAATGCTCTTTGAAATATGCATTATATACACTCATCCACGAATATCAATAAATCTAAAGCAAATTCAAATCCAAGATAAAGTGGGTGTAAACATTGACATGCCCTACGCACGTGATATTGAAAATCCCAAGAATTGGCCAAGGTCGTATTCAGAACCAACATCTTGTTGATCGCAAATGCTTTATCATACTTACGAAAACTTTTTTATAATAATGAGTGAAATGCACAAGTTTTGCAGTTTGACGGGAAAAATGCAGATAATATGTGTAATATAAAAAGATTTTCATTGGATTTTTCACAGCGCACTCAAGCATTATATGAAAAGAGACGTTATTATTCCTTTATTGATAATTTTTATTTTATGTAAAATCAAAAGGAATATTAAACAAAATTATTCAACTGTATAAATTTTTCTCTTCATCAGTAGTGTCATCCTCACCAATCTGAATTATCAGTGGCTCGATTTGTGCCTCTATTATGTTATCAAGCTTCCACATCTTTGTCTCGACTTCTGATATCACATTCCGAACACACTTCTCCCATTTCTCCGCTGTGACTCTTTTCAAAGCCTCATCAAAAAGTACTTTAAGATCTGCAAATTTGAACGTGGTGTTATGCTGAGCTATAAAATTCTTCACATCCGCCCATATTAACTCGATGGGATTGAGCTCACAGTGGTATGGAGGTAGGCAAAGGACAATTTTGTTTTGGCCTGCTGCCATCTCAACTATATATTTTTGGTATTCAAGCTTGTGCTCCTTGACAATTTTTAGTAGCTGTACTCTTAGCATTGAGTCTTCAAAGCTAATATTCTTTGATCGCAGCCAATTTTGGATGTCAACCTTCTTTGAAGACGTCGTCGGAATCTTCTCTAACCGTCGCGAATGATGAGGTGCATTGTCCATTACAATCACAGCATTATCCTCCAAATGGTGTAGAACTTTGGAAAACCACTGTTCGAAAGATTCACCGTTCATTTCTTCGTGATAATCTCCAGTTTTCTTCGATTCGAAACACCACAGCCCATTCTCACAGCCATTCTCATTGCCGATGTGACAAATAATAAGCCGCTTTACTTTACCTGAAATTATGAAGAGGTATGTAAGTAAATAAAACAAATACGAGGGTTACTTTTTATATATTGAGATTGAGGCAGGTCTTTATATAAATATAAGTTTACCTGATGGATTTGTTAATCCGGTGGATAGTCCATCTAGAAAGGCCCTCCTAGATGAGGTCACAGTTTCATCGACCCATACTTTAGGGGTAGTATGACCAGCATTAACCCAGGTTTCATCCATATAATAAATTGGTCTCTGTTGTTCCCTATAATATTTAATTTAGGTCAAATACCCTCTCCTCCAGAACACAATTTTCTCTCTATCCAATAATAAACTATTGCGCGCTCGTTTTTTCCATAAAAAATTCAAATGTTTCAATACTTGGAATGTTGACCACTCAAAACTTGGCAATGAAACATCTTCATTTATTTCTGTGAGTACTTTGTCTATCGTGGATATTTCATTTCTGAAAAAGTACTCATGCACTTTCCTCCTGATTGCCTGTTTATCAGCATCGTCTATTGATTTTATAATGGTTTGACGATTCTGATTTGTATTTGGTTTGGAAAATATATGATTTTGTTTATATTCCCGTGAAACATTGTAAATCGAAGCGCAACACATTCCAATTTCATCGAAAACTTTCGATACGACTTCGTCGACAGTCGATGTCTCAATTTCTTCCATCTCTTTCTTGAACACATTTAAAATCACTTCTTTCATCTCAACACTCAAATGTCTTTTTTTGGATCGTTTCCTGGCTGGACTCAGAGGATAGCTCACAGTGTCATCAGCAGTGTCTGTACTGGACATCTTGGAAAACAATATTAAACAATATACTATAACGCACGCCACACAAACACGCAAACGACTGATAACAACCCGGTGCTTGGTACCGAACTCGTACCAAGAAGGCGAATTCACCAATAAACGCTGCCCTTTCATCTGACACTGGGCGATCACGTGAACATCATGCTTCGGTTTTGTTTTGTTTTACTCTATCTTGGATTTGGATAGACTTTAGATTAAAATAATTATTTCAAAAAAGCGAGTTCCTAAATTCACCGACTGATTCGAAAGATTGATCTGTTGGTCCATTTGAGATGTTAGAGCGATTCTTTTGGTTGATGTTAAGCATAAAAAAATTTCTGTTGAATTTCAGAACTCGCCTGAGAATATCCATGACATTGTTGGATGAATAGGGATGTTCCCTTACCTTTGTTCGAAGTCGACTCAATTTCGTTATCCGCTTTAAATAGGAACCCTGGAATATGTTTATTCATTTGATTTTGGGTCTGTTATCTCGAGCATAATACTCAACTTTGGAGACCCTATAATCACTCTTCCTGAAGCATTACGGTCTCACTCGAAGTGATATCTAAAATGCCTCAAACTATTTTGATGCACTTGTATGATATTCATCGTATTACAAACATAAGATTGCAATGAATGTAGAATGTAGGTAGTTCAGTACAAAATTGACTCTCGCTTTCCCATCAACGAGAATGGCCACCATACTTCTGCTCCTCGTGAAGGTGCAAGAAGTCGGATATCTTCATTTACATTATTCGCATGCAACATTCACAGACCTAACTGATACACCATCGGAAAAGTTTCAGACAAACCACAGAATACTTTATAGAAGAGACATTCGGCACGGAACTAGAACCATTAATTTTTGACAATCACAACGTGATTATTGTGAACCTAAAAATTTCTTTGAGTTGTTAATGAACGTGAAGATGGTAAAATGAAACTAGTTTGGTTAAAATGTTAACCTAACAACCTGCAATTGAATTATCTATTCGATAAGTTTCAAATAATTTGAATTCACTGCTACAAATGACCCTAGATCTCCAACACTCAATATCAGTCACAGAAACTTGACCTCTCAACTCTCAACATCAAAATGTCATCAGCTGAGTGTCACTTTTGTAACGTTTTCAGTGGCCACTGTGGGCAGATTAACAGCAGTATCAACTGTCAGTCTCGTCTCGTCACAGAGTATTGTGTAATATAGTGTGGTCTCGTGCAATCCAATTCCAATGCCAATTTGCAGGATTCATGACACATGTTATAGTATTCGGTAAGGGTCATCGACATAACCTTGTAAGGGCACACTGTAGGTGTGTTCGGTTTTAAAAATCTGAAACCGAACCTACAGATGAAGATTTGATACCCGTGAGCGAAATATATTTACCGAACAATCGATTCTATTTGAATGAAGAGTCGACATTCATTGTATTTTTGTTATCATAAAACCTCTATTATGAGATCGATGAAATATCGGTCCTACAAAACCACTGTAATTCACAATTTTCTTCTTAAAATTCAAACACTTTTTACAACTAACCAAGAATGACTAGTGTTGAAGAAAGCAGCATCATGTCAATAAGAATGCAGCATCATGTCTGAAAATACTATGTGCTGACAAGACACAAATTTCACCAAAAGTAAATTTTTCAGAAATACCTGAAACTCAACCAATTTTCTTAAATATGACAACTAACCACTAAAACATCTGTCTGAGCCCTAAGTTGATTTCGCAGCTAACCGATCACATGTTTTTCCTCGCTCTTTCAAATATCAAACACAGAGCAGATGTAATTGAGATAATAGATCTGCATTATTGTACTCTTGCTGACTTGCTGTTGTAGCTAGTCGAGCCCTCACTCGCTCAGGCTCAAAGTTGTTTTGTAGTAAACGAACAAACCTTGTGTTCATATTCAATATTTTCCTTGCAAATCATTCATGTTTGAAATTTCAATATATCTAGATTATTGTGTATGATGTAGAGCTGTTTTTCTCTATCAGCAATATATTAAATACCTAGGCTTCTAAACGTCAACCGATATAGTGAATATTATTTCAGATATTTGAATTGCATTATCAACATAAATTATGCATCAGGGATACTTGGAAATCAATGGTGTTCGTACGAAAATTACTACTTTTGGGAGATGGGTAGAAGAAAATTCAAAGAATTGCGAAGATATTGTTATACTTATCCCAGGAAATCCTGGAGTCGTAGGATTCTATGACGAATTTGCCAAAACTATTCATAAAAATTTGCGGTTTCCAGTTTGGTGCATTGGACATGCTGGTCACAATTTACCAAAGCAGAAATTGAATCCTCTTCCAAAGTTGGAGGGTAATGAAGTGCTTTATGGACTAAAAGGACAAATTGAACATAAGGTATTAATACTAAGTTGAAATCATATTTAAATTGTCAGCAAGAAAGAACCTAAGAACTTTGTAGATTTCTTTAATTCAGCATAATATATATTACAAGCCCGTTTATCAGAAGCATAGCCATAACTCAATGAATTAATCAGCATTCAGCATATCTTCAAATTACATTCTTGAAGTTTTGCTTAATCGTTAAGTTATTGTCCATATAGACCTTTTATTTATGGCTTATTCAATATTATAATCAGCCCTCGCTATTTTTGATATGTGATTTAATCCTGAATGAAAAGAGAGAGGTGATATCTGTTCGTTATTCACTGAATACCACATTGCAAATTCAAAGGTGGCATGCATGTCGGGTTCATATTTCTTCACCATTGTCCTTATGTTTCAAGTCATTTTTGTCATGTGGTTATCTAGTGATTTGTATGATTATTCTTAACCTTTACGAATTCAAAAACCCTGAATTCTGGCTTTTCCAGACCAATTTTAGAACTAAAATTTAACCCATTTCCAGAATAATCAACTTTTTTTGTATTGCTACCAGCTTCAGCGTTGAATGCAGTCCATGAGTTATGTTTTCTAACTAAGTAGACTATCTGATATTGAAAAAGTGTAAATAGTGACCCACTTAGTCCTTGTAATTATCATGTTAATATTTATGGTAAATCTTAAGTCTGGATTTTACCTAATTAGTTGTCACAAAAGAAAAACTAGGTCAAACACAATTGAACTCAGAATATATAACAAATGTTTGAAAACTAAAACATACTCTCAGATTAATAATTGATTATTTTTTAAATATTTCTCTCATATTCATTCACTTATTCACTTAAAGATTAAAGCATCATAACTTCAACATTCAAAAATAGAAAAGAACATGTATAATATTCATCTATGAACAAAGAAAATACTAAGATTTTTAAATCGTGTTTGGATTGAAAGAAGATTGCTTAGTGGAAATGACAGATCTGACAGAGCAACAATATTATTATTCTGGTTTGAATATTTTTATGGATGCTGCAAATTTGTAATCAGGTGATAATATATTATAAAGGGGAGTGTTGGCACCCTCCAATAATTTCTTTCAACATTCATGATGGAGTTTCTGAATGTGAATATTTTTATTATTTTCAGTTAAATAGGAAAGGATGTTGATATGCTTAATATATATAATCTTGGAAAAGAAATATTTTAACTTTTTACTTCTTCATTTTGATACAAAAAATGTGGAAATCTTCCAAAGAAAGGAAGAAAGCAATTAATTTCAAAATAAACTATTCACAAAGATTTGTAGATAATGCAAAGAAATAACTTTCAGATACAAACTGAAAAAAAGTCTTCTTGACACAACTACTTTTGTATGAACATTTAATTATACAAAATAC
Source organism: Leptinotarsa decemlineata (assembly GCF_000500325.1). Taxonomy (NCBI): domain Eukaryota; kingdom Metazoa; phylum Arthropoda; class Insecta; order Coleoptera; family Chrysomelidae; genus Leptinotarsa; species Leptinotarsa decemlineata. Next base: position 33,968 of record NW_019291759.1, on the reverse strand, counting down.
TGTATCCTATTCAGTCTGCATTCCAAACATTATTATGGAATTGAATCAGATATCTGATTCTGAATTGCTACATAATATAGTATATGAAAGAGGTAAAATTTCACTTACATGCAACACTGTCATCCTATGGTGAACATTCGATGTTTCAGAATAAGACACTTGCTTTATTGCCTCTTCAGCACTAATCTGGATAAGATTACAAGAAAAAGCACTCAATTCATTCATAAAATCATAAATTTATGTCATGATTGAATCTACTCATATAATCGATGACAGTACATAATGACATTCATTTGCTTATTTGGTTCAATCCCAGCTATAGGAAAAAAAAATTTGGTTTTCTACTTCTCCATCTTTCTACTTTCATATAAAAATTGAAAAATAAAAAAAATACTTTCGAAACAACTACGTACTTTTATATGAACATTTTGTATCATTTATTTTGTCATATGTACATTAATATTTTGAATAGATATATTCTAAGTAAGGTATTATTTATTTATTAAGATTTGTTCACTGCCAGTCTTCAAGCATAACCCACTGACTAATAAGAAAGATTTTTTCCTTATTCAGAGGAATCGGGCAAATTTCAGATATGCAGTTGGTTAGTATCTCGTCCACTAGATGGAGAGACATTTTGTTGTTTGCTCCAACTTAGGAAGAGGAATGAAATACTTTGAAAGAATTCCGATTTTCAATTATGGAATATCATTGACTTTAGGTCGATGATGGCCACTATCTTGCACTGATGAGTGGCCAATGAGTCTGAAACCGGTCTGCAAGTGTGCAGACCGTTTCAAAATTGAAGGTCGACTCTTTCAGTTGTATTGCCAATTGCATATGAAGGTTATTTTCTGTGAAGATTCCTGCACTGACGCCTGTCGGATATAATCCAATGCCCTTTGTGGTATTAGCCAGGGAAGTAGTCGTTTCTGATAGTCCTTTCAACCTACTGTGTAGGTATATTCGAGACTGGCTTGAACGTTTAAAGTTCATTTCTTCAAATTTGTTTACTGCATAACCATAGCACCCATTCGACTTCCAACCATGAGAGCTGAAAGTTTGCGAACCATTCAATCTCCTCCAAATCTACCACTTCTATCTATGCCATTGTTCAAATTCAACCTGATTAATGCGCCACAGTCATGGAAAATTGGACGTTTGGGATGCGCTCCATACAGAGAAGACATGGCGAACATTTTAAAGATGTTATATTCCACACATAATGGCATCAATAGGCCTTTCAAACTAATAAAAAATATTGATTATATCTCACAGACACTTTGTTTTATTCAATTTTGAGGATAGGAAGCACCTAATGAAAGACCCTATACAGGGCTTTTCATGATGAGCGTTAGTTAGCCGTTTCTGGCAAACTATTCAACGGATCAACCTGAAAATTTCACAGTATGCATACGTCAATATGACCTACACGCCTAAAATATTTTAGACGAAGCGGCGTTGTCGCTTCTACTATAAAGTAGCGGCTTCTTAGAATTTTCAAACGGAACACCCCGTATATAATATCATACTATGATTCATTATCACTTCAAACAAATTCATATACTATTTCCCTATGCGTATCTATTACCGTTTAGAAGATATAAATTAACTTCAATATTTTTTTTACCAAACATGATCTTTTATAAATGCTGATAATTTTGAACTAAAACGAACAAATTTGAAATGGAGTAGAGTGATACTATGAGGATCTTAACTAAGAGTCATATTTTCATTTGCCTCATACAGGGTCTTCAAAAAATGCAGATACTTTGATCTCATGAAAAAATGAGTGGAACTTAATTTTTTCAAATGGAACACCCTGTATATTTCAACATTTTTGAGCTCTACATCCAATTTTAGATTAACTTTGTTCAGATAATAACTATTTCTATTTTGAACCGTTTTCGAGATAATCTGTTTCAAACGGAAATTGACATGGTTTCCTTGTTCATCACTAATTTTTGTAAAACAGATTTCGTTTGATGTTTCTCAATTAGTCACAGATAATACAATGAAAAGATAATTGTTGAAATACTCCTCAAACAATATACTGTTGTGA
>NW_019291759.1:0-31503 GCF_000500325.1 Leptinotarsa decemlineata | reverse complement strand
TATACGGGGTGTTTCATTTGAAAAATCAAAGAAGCCGCTACTTTATAGTAGAAGCGACAACGCCGCTTCGTCTGAAATATTTTAGGCGTGTAGGTCATATTGATTTATGCATACTGTGAAATTTTCAGGTTGATCCGTTAAATAGTTCAGAAACGGCTAATTAACGCTCATCATGAAAAGCCCTGTATAATGATTTTGTAAATTCACAACCTGGGACCTATTGGATAGATATGACCTAATGAACATGTTTTCTGTGTCAATCTGAATTCTTTGCCATTAGTACACAGCAACATGATGAAAAGTTAATATTTTTTCATTTTGTTACAGATCGATTTCTTCGAAAAATATATACCAAAGAATGCAAAAATACATCTCATAGGCCACTCTATTGGTGCTTACATGATTCTGGAATTACTGGAACATCCTTCAATCAAAGATAAAATAGCTGATGTTCATCTCCTCTTCCCTACATTTGAAGAAATGGCATTAAGCTCAAATGGGAAGTTTCTTACACGTTTTGTCAAACATATTGTCTGGTTGATAATCTGGCTATCTTGGATATTTGTACAGTTACCAACAATAATTCAAACTATTCTACTTTATGGATATATGACTATAGTCGGAATACCAGCAAACCAACATCACGATAATATTAAAGAACTAATTAATCCTAGTGTACTGAAAAGGGTATTTTTCTTAGCTTTCCAGGAAATGGAACAAGTGAAAGATAGAAACAATGACATCATAAGAAGAAATATCTCTAAGCTCAAATTTTATTACGGAGAGAACGATGGGTGGACTCCACCTCAGTTCAGAGAACAATTGAAAGTTGACATTCCAAATACCGACATTGAAATTTCTAATTACAATCATGCTTTTGTATTAAAACGCAGTGTTGAAGTTGGAGATATTGTATCTGTTAGTATACTAGCAGATGCAATATAGGTACTTCCTAGCTGAAATCTAGGAAATGATCATGAGTATTGTTATAATTTTACTAGGGGAAGGCTAAATGTATCACGAGTATATATACTAGGAGAAACTCTTTAGAAAATAAACAATTTTGATTATCTTATAAAGTGGTTTTTTGTGCATCAATCCGGCAAAATTAGTTCTAAAAAGGATGACATAATGCATACTTTTGTCTTGTTCTTTATCAACAAAAAAATTTTAACTCATAAGGTTGTAAATAGCATAACTGATGAGAGATGATGGGAATTATTATAAATTATTGACAAAGATTATATTTTTTCATCACAGTATGAGTTGTTTCTAATTATTTAAAATATTTTTACCGTCTTTATTTTTATGGTGAATACAGAGAATGTTGCTGTTTTGTGGATGATTGTTAACCATTGTCTTTTGAGACTAGGTAGACAAATATATATTTTGTACCTGAAAATCGTTAATAACATCTTGTTGACAACTATTTTGTTACATTTACTCTGTAAGAGGTCTGTTTAAAAAATACACTTGTATCAGCGTTTTTTTTTTCAACATTTAAACAGAACATTAACTCAGATTGAAAGGGGTAGGTATCATTTTATAGGAAAGCATTTTATTTTCTTTCAATATGTTTACTATCGATGTATGGCCAACATTGAATGTAGTGGATGCCCGTCTACTCGATGTATGTAGGTTTTCCTCAAACTCAAGCATCACATCTAATTTGAGTTCATCACTCATTGCATTGGCAGCTGCTTTTTTTATCTGCCCCACACGACCAAGCTCGCGAAACTGCTCTATTTTGCTTATTGTTCCTTGAGATATGAGCGGTAAATTAGGAAATTTCTCATGAAATAGGCGAACTACTTCCTATTGTGTTCGGGTTTTATCTCCGTAACCAATAATTTGTAAAACTATTATTTTATGCATTACCGTTAATCTAACCATTTGTCAGACTTGAAGTTAACGAACTAAACTTAAATTAAAATACTGACAACTGATGTTGTAACATAGAAAAAAAGTTGACAAGGCGTTTTAAACTAACGTTGCCACGGAAATTATTTAGTTTTTTGAGGGATACCATCTTATAAAAACATTGCTATGGTTTTTGCTTAATCTCTTATTATCAATACCTCAACATGAAATAAGGTTTGAGTATATTGCAATAAATATTACTGGAGTTTTTTCCCAACACCAAATCGTTATAACGATTGATTTTAATTTATTTTATCTTAATTGTTGCAATAAACTTGAAAGCGATAACATTTTTGAATAGAGAATGAAGATACCTTTCAAACGATATATCACCTATACTTCCCATTTAAAAAATTAGAGGTTGTACCTGTCATTCGACAGGGGTTGAAGGTAGAGGTAGCATGTTCTTGTTGAAATATGTCAAATTATAATTGAAATTTGACGTGTTTCGGGATTTTGTTAAAATATGTACCTACTGTAACCGAAATAATGAATTTATTCTATTTGGCTTCTACACACTATACGAATACAATCTTCAAAGTGCTGTATTTTTGAATATAAAATAATTATGTACAGTGAGGTCCTAAAGCAACAGATAAATTTATTTTCTAAGTAATTATGAATGCAAATCAAAGATCCTGAAACAGGTCAACTTTTATATAATAATAATACCTTTATTCGTCTTCAGAAACACACATACACTTTCCCAATGAAATTATTAAACTGCCTATTCGACCTCCTTAGGTGTAATAGATTTCTGTGTAAAGATTTGAAATGAAAAGAGGTATTGTGTGATACCCCGTTTAAAAGTATTTTCATTTCTCTATACAGCAATATAGCATGACAGATTCAGGAGATTTTTCCAGCTCCCGTTTTTTTTTTTTTTGAAAGACATCAAAGCTTAATTTTTGAATAAAACACTATTACTATTACATTTTGGAAACGATGTCCCATAGTTGATATTTGAATTAAGGATTGGAAGACATGGTTCTGTCATGTGGCCTGCAAGATTACCTGACTTAACCCCTTTAGGCCTCTTTTAGGTTCTCGCGGGTTATTTGGGAAGTTGCTATGAAACGATAAAACAGCTGTTAGCGTTTCGATGAACTGTTATTGTCAGTTAGATACTGAATACGTTAACAGAAATAAGACATATAAGCAGATAAAAATAGTCAGCAAGGATTTTAAGATTTTTTCTAATTCTCATTGGTTTTTTGGGTCTATAACCATCCACAATCTGAAAAATAAACACAATAAGATGAGTTGTTATTCTACAGCTCAACTTTTCACATGCTTGTGCAATTCTTTGTCTAATTTCTTGATCATTATCATGTTAATTGGTCAAAAACGAGGGCTACATAGTTTTAATAGGAATAAAATAGAAGTTGAGAGCAATAACGAAAATATCATAACTCATCATAACGCTTGTTGACATGGTTAATCAGAATTAACGTCAGTGGTTATATCATAGGTCAGCGTTTTTTTAAGGACAAAACACAAGCACTACAGGAAAATACAAGATACAATTTTTTTAACCTGTTTTACCCTATTGAAGTGAAATTTTCTTCAAATCAGGATTTTTATAATAATTTAAAAATATACATTTAATTTACATTATATGTATATATAATATACCCCGTTCAATTGAAAAGTTATATGTAATTGTGAATTATTTCTTAAACTGTTTGAGCATATGAACTACACCTAATTATACATTCATAATGTATATCACAAATATACAGTAAGTAGGTTACTTTAAAACAAAAAAAATCTAAATCACTTAGTGAAGTCTAGAATAAATTTTTTCCCAATCATTCCTTTGACAGTCATGGTATTCATTAGAGCTTCCCTGTAGTCATCAAAGCTGACCATTTTGTGAGATGGGCCTCGCAATTCATTATTAGTCATCAGTGTTATTAATTCTTCAAACATTTTTATTCTCTCAAGACTATTGGCATTTGTTTTAGTCCAGTGTGTCATCCAGAAGCCTCGAATCTGAATGTCTTTGAAAATTAAAGCAGAAGTAGGTACTGAAACAGGTTCCCTAGACATGCCCCCATATGTAACCAGAGGACTACTCCTGTCTAAGTGACGAACTAGTTCTAAGGCACTCTGCCCTCCAACACAATTCAACCCCAATTTGGGTTTTTCAATTTTGTTGGTTTTGAATATATCTGTAGTTCTGAGTTCTTCCTCTGTAAGCACATATGTAGCTCCTAATTTTGTCAAAAAGTCTCTAAGTTCTTGCAAGTTTGGCCTGTTTCTCACTATATTCACAGACCTTACACCCCAAGAGTGACAAATTTGAATAACATTTTGGCCACAAGCTGAATTAGCCCCATTTTGAATAACTGTATTGCCAGGTCTCAAGTTAGTAAAATCTTTCAACATTCTGTAAGCAGTACAAGGATTGACAGTTAGCGTAGCTGCTTCTACTAAACCAAGTTCTTTTGGTACTTTCAGGAAGCAATCTTGTGACAGAATTAAATGTGTTCGCCACGTTCCCAGATTATTAGTTGTGGGGACAACATGATCACCTACTTCCAACTCTGTTACATTCGACCCAACTTCTACTACTTCTGCAACTCCTTCGTTACCAGGAACTGCTGGTAATGATGGTTTTGAGGGATATTTTCCTTGGATAGTATTGATATCAGCTGGATTTACAGGCGCAGCTAACATTTTCACCAGCACTTGATCATTCTTTGGTTTCGAGATTTCTTCACTTTCTTTATTCACAACCTTAAGTGGATCTCCATATTCAGAATACATAAGTTTGAGTGAACTGAATCTACGGAATGTTTGGTTAACCGTAAATAACATATTTCTCCTATGGAATTCAATAATTGACTTCGCCACTGCTGATGACGACATGTTGGACAATGTTTCTGTAAAGAAGCATAATTTCAACTAAGAAATGGAAATCTTCAGTTCTGCCATGAATCAAACAGCCCCTTAAAATTATGAATAGAAAATATTCCACAATAGAGCGTCATCTTTTACACTAAAATAAAATTTTCCATTTCTCACCTACTAATTCCAATTATTTCTAAAAATGTTTAATAAACAAATGTATCTAATAACTTGAAACAATGTCTGTTTTTTAAACTTTAAAAAAGTATATATTTTTCTTCCAGAAGTCAAAAATCAAAATCCATGATGTTCTGTGATTGACATTCTGATTTCTGGAATTCTCTCAAGTTAAAAGGAGTTCTTAATTTCAACAGAAAGATTGCACATGCACTCATGCACGAAGCGAATCAAAGTACCCCTCCTCACTTTTCTTTTACACTCGATCAAATGCGCGAGAACTGTAGAGAATCTTAAATTACATTGAACACCTTTTTCACTTGAAAAAGAGGTATTTCATATTTAATGTTGGCTACACTTGCCGTTGAATTTTCGGTAAACTGTCATATATTTTTCATGTTTCTAACCTCATCATCATCGTGAGTTGTCATAATATTTTGTCTACATAACATTTTTTTTTATGAATACTTCTGCAGAAGACGAAAATATTTAGATATATTCAAACATTAACTAATGGAAGCTTTGTAAATTCTGCAAAAATTGATACTTTGAAAAAGGAACTACTATTCTAAAAAAAAATAATATTCAGTTTGTTCCTAGGAGTAGAAATATGCCTGCCTTCTTGCGATTTTGTACAAAATCAGATTTAAGTGGATACACCCTAATTATACCAAGTGTCTCTGTAGGAAATGTTCCACAGTTAACAGTAGATCTACTGATAACTACCTACAATTTCAAAAAGTGTGCAACAATTTGGCATTCTGCGATAGTACCCTCCGTTGGAAGTAACCCTTATGACTCTAAGTGTTCAGATTTGTGCACTGCATGTGAAATATATTCCAACGAAGACTTGAAACTTGCTGCTCTTCAAATACGCTCTACGATTGACTATCGAATAGCATCTAGGTTTTTTCTGGATTTAAAAGAAAAGCTACAAACTCTATTTATTAAGAATGTAACTATATTGTCAGGCATGTTCGATTATGAACAACATATTGTTACTAAAAACAAATTTTACTATATAAGTGCTGGTGAAGATGAACGTTTAGTGCAGTGCAACAACATAACTTTGTTAGAACGTGTCATCAATGGAAAGTATAATTCTAATGGTTCAGGGTTTGCCTTCAAATTGTACGAGACACTGTCCACTGATTTTAGGTGCACCGTACTTGGGAAGTATATTTCAGAAGGTGACAATAGACCAGATGCTTGTATGTTCTTGGAAAAATTAGTTTATATTTTGGACCTAAATAGTGCCATGGATCTTATAATTCCCAGTTCCTGGAATTTTGTTTTTGGTGCACCACCTCCTATTGAAATATATTAGAATAATTTTAAATTATGTGTTTATTATTCAGGTACATATCCCAATCGTTAAGTAATTAGATTGAAAATATATTAACATTCATTGATGGTGTTTAGTTTTAAACAAATCCTTAAGTTAAGTGATTAACACTAAGAAAGTTGTTAGTAGTATAATGAAGATGATGGTCACAAATCTACAAAATGAATAGTTTTAGTTCTTAAGGTTTTTATAATTGCCATTAATAAGATACATACCCTAGTGTGAAAATAATCAGTAATTGAACTCTGAAGTTATATTCTTTTATCATAATCAGATGGTGTCAAGATTATTATATTCTTTTTGACAGCTCTCTTACTAATTTGTAGGATTCGACAGTTCAATATGAGATTTGAACTATTTTTTGGGGTTAATAAGTGGAATGATTTTGTGTTCCTTACAGCTTATGAAACTTCCTAAATAAAAATTAATGTGAAAATTCTGTAATAATTATCATGGATAGTGTTATAAATTTCCAACGAGTGTATTCATAAATTTATATAAGAACCTAATAAAGTACAGTATAAAGAAGTTTGTTTACATTGTATAAATAATTCTACAATTTTATAGCCCGTCATTTCCAGGAATGAATTTATATATATGGAAGAACCAAACAAATATACTGCTTTATGTAATGGCAAAACTTAATGCAGGTCCTTTTTATGCACTAACAGTAAGCTCATTTTAAAAGGTATTAGCTCATACAAGTTCTGATTTTTGAGGGTTGTTGTTGGAGAAATGACAGTTAGTTAACGAACAAACCCTCATTAGTACCTAAGTTATTTTTATAGACGTACATACATAAAAATATCCTTCAAAATTGGAATTCAAGACAAACGTCAGTAATGTTAAACATTTTCTGGATTTCAATTAATTATATCTAGATTTCAATTTATTTCTATGACCATAAAATCAGTGATATCAGATATAAAAGAGGATCACTTTTTCCTACCCTATAAAAATCAACTCGAAGGGGTGTGATGGAATTGGCTGATACTTTTTGAAAATCTATATCGTATTCAACTAACACTTTGTTGTAAGGTTTACACTAGACATTTTACAAAACCGCAACACGTGTTTTGGTAAACAATAACTTTTTCATGCTCATTTTTTTTTAAAGGACAGACTTGTATGTTGCTCACTGGACAAATGATAATTCAAGCAAATTTATTGAAAACTGTAAACAGAAAACTTCAGCGTCGGATAGATCAGGAGTATATATTTGACTCCTTGCCCAAAACTTCATATTGGCCAAACGGGGAGAACCTTTTTCAAAAGATTAAAACAACATAGGAGTCGTTTCTTGAAAATGAGAAAACCAATTCTACATTTGCAAACCATCCTTTGGCAGAGGGGCATAAGTTCAACCACTACTATGAGGTATTATATTGGAAGAGACAGGTTTGAAACACAATCTTTCGGAATGCTAAGAAATTATTAGATTCATTCTGTGTTAGGAATCACACGTTAAAAGGTAAGCCCCGTTAGTCCTTAGCCCGCACAAGTTTCTCAACTTCTAAGAGTTGTCGTTCGTATGGGGGCGACAACTGATTAACGGAAAAACAGATTTTAAACTTCTTCTGAACCTGTTTTCTTATAATGTGGAAATTGGTAATTCGTTTTTTGTATGTTTGTTAAAAACTTTCTCTTACAGTGTTTAAAATTTTTAAATTAGTTTTTGCCTAAACTCATGTAAAATTATTAGTCATCAAATATGTAGAAATGAATGAAAAAGTGATCATGAATTTCCAAAAAATTAACAAGTCATCAATTACACAAAAAGTATGTATAAGGTCATATGATTCAAATTGTTATTATTTGAAGCACAAATTATGAATATTTTTTTATAGTTCATTACATATCCATATAAGGAGTTGGTATAATTTTTTTTTATGATGTTTAATTAGTTTTTACCCAAATTCAAGTGAAATGAAGTTATTAGTCATTAGGTATGGGTAGTTCATGTGATCCAAATTGTTATTAATTAAAGCACAATTTAGTCAGTATAAAAAAAGTCGAGAAAACTATTGAAAGTATAGTGAAACATGTGTTGCGGTTATGAGCCTACTTTAAACTGTAATATCGCGATTATTACTAATTCACCTATATATTAATTGAATAAGTGACATTTTATTTCGATTAAATAGCCAACGTGACACAAGTCGATTAATTCCATCAGCGTAAAAATTGTTTGTTCCTAATGTGATGAAGTCGACGAAGGCCATTTTTGAGGTTCTACTGATGAGAAAGTTGTTGGAATTGTTCATGATATTATTTTGATGTTAATATTTTGAGGCGCTTGATGGAGCTTTGAAGCTGAAAGATTCGACTAAAGAGGATTTACTGTTTCTGCTGAGACAATTGGAGGGTAAGAGTAGCAGATTATTCGAGGCAGATGAAGGAGTTGAAGAAAAATTGTTATTAGAAGTCAGCGATGATATTGAATTAGAAGAGGAGTACGATGAGGTAGAATATTACAGAGACGAGCTGATAAAATATATATCCAAATGAGACCCAGGAAGATCGTTTGAGCTGTTCCAATTTCTCCACAACGGAGAAAATTCAAAGGAAAGTTCATTTACCAAGACTAGAACTAAAGAAATTCGATGGGAACGCGAAGAATTGGATTGGGTTCTGGGGACAATTCAAGAAAATTCACAACGACCCAGAAATAGATAATGAAGACAAATTTCAGTATCTTTTACAAGTGACAGAAAGTGGTTCAGCTGCCCGAGAGTTAGTAGAAAGTTACCCCCCCTTCTGGGCCGAATTACATTAATTGATCAGTTGAAGACTCGTTTTGGCAGGGACGAATTCCTAATCGAAGTTTACGTAAGGGGACTATTACAACTTGTACAGTAACAAGCTTCAAAAGCTAAAACAGGCATGTCTCTTTCCAATCTGTATGATAAACTTGAAACCCAGTTAAGAGCTTTGGAATCCCTAGGAGTTACCATCTTGATTTTCTGGTATCTCGTTAGTATCCCTTCTCTAGAAGGGATACTTTTCTAATTGGTTCGCCGTGTCTGTCTCAATTTCTAATCGAAACAATCGCTGCAGAGGACGAATTAGTTCCCCTCGTTCTGTTTTAACTCGTGCTTATCTTTCAATTCCATCTCTTCCTGGAAACAATAGCCAGTTTACTCGTTTTTTGTTATCACTTCCAATGAGTACAATATCTCCAATTTTGAGTGAAGTTACCCTTTTTTGACCAGTATGGAATAATTCTGCCAGATATTCCTTTCTAAATCGACTACGAAGGCCCAGGAGAGTAGTTGTTTTCTGATAGGCGACAGTCCATTACACCTACCGTGTAGGTATATCCGAGACTGGCTTGAACGTTTGAAGTTCATTTCTTTACTGCCAGTCTTCAAGCATAGCCCACTGACTAATAAGAAAGTTTTTCTTCCTTATTCAGAGGAATCATGCAAATTTTGGATATGCAGTTGGTTAGTACCTCGTCCACTAGATGGAGCGACATTTTGTTGTTTGCTCCAACTTAGGAAGAGGAATCAAAAACCCTGAAAGAATTCCGATTTTATGGAATATCATTGACTTTAGGTCGATGATGGCCACTATCTTGCACTGACGAGTGGCTAATCAGCCCGAAACTGGTCTGCAAGTGTTGCCTTTCCAAAATTGAAGGTTGACTGTATCAGTTGTATTGCCAATTGCATATGCAGGAAATTTTCTGTGATATAATCCAACGCCCTTCGTGGTATTACCCAGGGAAGTAGTTGTTTTCTGATAGGCATCAGTCTATTCAACCTACTGTGTAGGTATATCCGAGACTGGATTGAACGTTTAAAGTTCAGTTATTTAGATTTGTATACTGCCAGTCTGCAAGTCTAATAAGAAAATATTGGTGATTGTCTAGCAGTACTCCTGTGATTTGAGCTGTGCATTTGACTGTGTCAATCATGAAAAACTTGCTTTAAAACTGGAACATTATGGTATAAGAGGTGTTTCACTCAGTTGGATAGATTAATTTCCCAGAACCGGGGTCAATTTGTGTCATTGTAAAGATTGAAAAATAATACTTTCAAGTTAAACTCCGAATGTAGGAACATAAAAATGGGTGTAGCACTGGGCTCCATAATAGGTCCTATTTTGTTTATTCTCTATGTAAACAACATTGACTCTATGATTAAAAACAGTAGTTACACAGCCTATGCTGTGATATTCCAATTATCTCTGCATCTGATACTAAAATTTTAGAAATTTAATGCAAAAGTATCCAGTATTTTCAATGAGCACGATTCATTTTTCAATACAGACATCGCTGACACCACTGTTTCGACCCACCAAGGTCTCATCAGTGGTGGTAGGCTGAACCATTCAACTACAATAAACAAGATCATCCTGAGAGTAAAACCATTTGAGTAGAGATAATTAACAATTATTATTTTCCTAAATAAGATATATTACAGCTTTATATACAATGATTATCTGGCATAAATCAAGTGTTCACCACGTTGATTTATAATTTCTGAAGCGGAAGAGAATTAATCCCAATACTTAATGAGTCCATCCCAACCTGCCGTTATCAGTTTGCTAGATTCATGAGGATGCCACAAAGCACTTATGCATACATTGTCATGTGCTTTCCATTTTTTATAAAGTTTGGTTGTCTTCCAGTCCCAAATATAACATTTTCCATCAGCATCTCCAGAAACCAAGTAACTCATATCAGGTGAAAAATCTAAACTGCAAGCATAACCTGCTACCATATGACCAGTAAAAGTTTTCTTGCGGTTTATTTTGAAGCGATTCATAGCCGAAAAGATGACTATTTTATTGTCCATGCTCTGACAAGCAAGCCACTTTCCTAAAATTAAGAAACAAGTTAATACCTACATGAATAAAAAATGTGGATTGTCGATGAAGGTATTAAAAATTTGACATTTCAACTTACCATTCGGTGCTGGAGTGACTGCAGGCATGCTGTGCATAGTTGGGTCAGCGATATACTTCATATCCACTGGAATATCCCATTCCCACACCCTCAGTGACTTATCATCAGACGTGGTCACAAATCTCCTGTTTTCGTCCACAAATGTAATTGAATTGACTGCTCCTAAATGCCTATCATATTCTTGAACAATATCACCTGATCTAGTATCCCAGCATATTATTTTTTTATCTGAAGTTCCCGCAACAAATAAGTGCTGCTTATTCTTATCAGGATTGAACTTGACACAGTAAGGAATTTTCCTGCTGGTGAATCTTGAGAGAACCTGCCCTGTTTCCGTATCCCATAATTTGATATATCTGGAAAAAAATTAGAATTAAATATATTTTATAGTCGTAAAAGAAATTTGATATGNCTCTCAATAAAAAAATTATTAAAGCTTTCAGCTTTGTCTTGGTCTAACATCACTCTCTGCCTGTCAAATACAATTACATCAGGAAGGGGACTATTATTGGGTTTAATAAGTGTTTTCAAAGATTTCCACATATTCATTGAATCATGCGAACAATCATCAATCTTCCGTTTGTAGTAGTCAGGGAACTCTTCAATCCTCTCAACAAAAACACTACAGACTTGAGATCGGAAGTTCGATATTACCAACTTAAAACTATTGCTGTCCTCTAGATAAACTGCATTAAAAAATATCCATTACAATATCATGGAAAGAAAAGATATTATTTTCAAAAATCATTCAATACCCAGATTCGGTTAAAGAAAAATTGGCACTGGTCTGTCTCTTACCATCACATATAGACCTGCAATAGTCTAAAAAGTCGAATATGTTTTTTTGTGATGTAAGGGCTAAGTATTGCAAAAAGTGCGGCTCATGAAGGTCTACGGCTGTACCAAAAATCAAATCTCTGCTCTCAATAATGACTAAAATACAATGGTGTATTCATCTTAAGTGTGTCGCACTGTATATAGAGAGGCAATAGGAATTCTGAAACAGAGATGATTTCAACATAAATTCTGGCTACCTGTCCTTAATTGTACACAAACAAGGTCAGCTAATCCAATTAATAGAAACCAAGAAACGCTTAGGAACAACAACCTGAGAGCTTCAGCCATTACCTCATCACATTTGATTATGTCTGGCGCAGTATTAGACAAAACAGCAAGCATAAAAACCTACATATCACGGCAAAAAAAAACCCAGAAAATAGCTTTCACACATCTAGCTGATAGTTATCGAATATTGTTACAGTACATTTGTGAGAATTTGTTAATTAATTTGTAAATATGGGCAATGTTGTGAGTAAATAAATACATTGGATTACTCAACTTTGCAATACAATAAAAAAAGAGAAAGGTACATAAATGCACCCAAAGTAACACCAAGAGAGAACTACTTACAATCAACCCTGGAGGAACACGGTAAAAGAAACGACAATAAAATCTATATATGAAACAATAATAAATAATACCAACCTGTCATAACCAGCAGAGAGGAAGTGTTTTCCGGAGTTATTGAAATTGATATCCCTTACGGCTTGTCGATGACCATAATATGTCCTTACACATCTTCTTTCATTATACACTTCCCAAAGTTTAATACGACAATCCATACTAGCTGATAAAAATAAATGTGCTGTTCTTGGAAACCATCGTATGGCTGCAATTCCTTTGGAATGACCTGACCAGGTGTGAATATGAGATTTTGGCAAAAAGCATTTTTCTGGTGGTGTGTCCGATTTAAGATTAACACCTACATCTTGTGGAGCATGCAAGAATGACCGACCTTGATAATCAACAGCGTCCTTGATGTGAAGAACAGATTTCTCTTCAACAGGTTTATCTTCTGTAGGTTTACCTGCAAAAATAATTGTTATAAAGAAATGAAAATCACTAGTGTTTATGATTTATGTGATTCAGAATTTTCTAGATGAGTCAGTAATAGTATATGAAAAGAAAAACTGGAATTCATTCAGTTCATTACTTTTGGAAAAACAAAAGAGAAAAAGATTTTAGCCTATGAAATGTTAAGATAAGTATTGTATAATTTCTTAGTTTTTTTTGTTAGACAAAATTAATAAATACCTACAACAAGATACTGATAAATAAAATATTATTCTGTGCAAAAATACTCTGAATTTATGCAGTACTAACTGAATTAATTCAAACTCAATTTGAATCTGCAATAAGCAAGTAAAGCAGTCTTATCAACGTATATTTTCATACACAAATTTGTCAATTGCACAATGAATTACCAGAAAACATAATTACAAAAAGTTAAAATTCTAATTCTTCTCTGGAGAAGAAGTTCATTCAATATTTGTTTCTAATGAACTATACAAATATATTGTGGATTGAATAAATGAAACATACCTCTTTTGTTCTTTTTAGATATTAGTTCATCTAATTCTGCTTGTTCTTCTTCACTAGGCTTAGCAATTTTTTGTTCATCGACAAAACCACCCCACGGCCCCAAAAAACCATCAATGTCGCTAGGGTCAGCATTTCTTTTACGTTTCCTTTTGTCCAAAGGTCTGTCCTTTGATGATTCAAAAACAGTTTTGATATCATCAGGACTTTTGCCGTCATCTGTGGAACCTACCACTTTAACCTGACCATCAGTACTAACAGATGGATCGAGGGCATAACCATAGCTTGTGAAAGTTCGTCTTTGGTTTTCAAACTGAAAATCACTGACATGAGCTGGTTCTACATGGCCTGATAAAATGTTTCTATCGATACTTTGTTGTTGTGTTTTGAAAGGATTTTTTGGTCCAACCAATGGAGCAAACAACTCTTCATACTTGGGATTGAAGGTTAGTTCTGTTGTTTCAGGATGGATATAAATGTTTTCTTCATTTAAACCCGTTGGAATTACGTCGGGAGCCGAACATATCGCAAGCTGTTTTTGTAATAACTGTGAATTTTTAGGAATAGTTGGAAACACTTCCACATTTGAAGAATGAGTATCCTCTCCACAATCTTCATCACTACTTCCTGAATACTGTTGTAAAGCCAACATAGTCCCGAATTTTCAAAATACAGTTTGTTTGAAGAAATCACTTGTCTAATTCATATTCTGAAGAATACTTTTTCAGGCACAAAATAACCAAACTACCAAACACTTTATTCAACTGACATATGACACATTTCACAAAAAAATAGAGTACTTATTGTCTTTTGTTACTCTGAGACTTATACCAACCAACAGACTACCTGCTGCTCTGACCTGCTGACTACCTATAAGACTAAAAGGTTTGTTCGTTTGTTTTGGTTCTACTGTTCAGGTTCTAGGACTTTAGTATCATGCGCAGTTGATATAGAGCGTACTGGTTTATTGAGGATAATTTCGGACTGATCATTCCTCTGTTCTGGTTTCGACTGCGAAATGATCCTAAACCACTGAATACCCTAACTACATTTGATTTAAATAATTGATAATTGAGGTTAGATAACATTTGAACTGACCATGAGGATACACTACATAAGAAAATGGACAGGATCAATAGTAATTTCTCGTCTTTATCTCTTCATATATACGATAGGTGGCACAGTGGTCTCCAAACTATCTCAGAATTCTGACTTGTATCTCAGAATTCTGACTTGCAAGTCAGAATTCTGACTTGCAACTCAGAATTCTGAGATGAAAGTCAGAATTATACGAATCGAAAAAACATTTTTGTGTGGCCCTTCAACGCTTTCGTATGATTTCATAAAAGGTAAAGAAACAATTTTGATTTGTTATTATTGTTTTCAACTAACAGAGACTAACTGTTCTTAGATACAATGGCTAATAGACCGTTATCGGATGAAGTGTTGATGAAAATAGTAGATAATGATCACAAAGGTGATGTTTCGAACGATGAAGGAGATCGGTTGCGTGGTATTGAAGAAATACTTGATCATGGAAATGTAAGTGATGTTGAAGAAATGGATGTTGAGGAAATACGCGACCACGATACAGACAGTGAAATTGAGTGGCAATTTGATGATCAAGACTATGATTCCGATGATAGTGAGTTAGGAGACGTAGAAAAGAAAAATATTGTACGAGAGGTAAGACTCCACCAAAAATATTATTTTTGTTTCACCCGGCCTCAAAGGACCGGCCAAGAGGAAACCACAGCTGGTAGAGATATTTTTTGTTGTACTATGTCTCTAGCTCGATTCTCATTTTTTTTATCAGTCTGTTTACGTTTCGATGAAGAACAAACGAGGGAGAAAAGAAGGAAAACTGATAAATTAGCACCGATTGTTGAACTTTTGATAAATTCCTAGAACATTTTAGAAAAAATTTCATGCCTGGACTGAATCTCATCATGGATGAAATGTTGGTACCCTTTCGAGGTCGCTGGTTCACCTTCCAAAGAAACCCGCAAAATATGGGATAAAAATACAAATTATGGCTGACTCCAGGACACACCACTTATATTGTTAACGCTGAAGTCTATACAGGTGCCCTGGAGAAAAAAATAAAAGAGAAACACGAAAAATGAATCAACCCATGCTACATAAGTTATTTTACTGTTAGTAGAACCAATCATTAAAACTAAAAGAAACATAACAGTTGATAATTGGTATACTTCTATCGAATTAGTGAAAGAATTACTGAAACGAGATTTGACATGTGTGGGAACTATGAAAAAAAAAATTAAAGATGTATCCCTCCGGAATTCCTACCAGCGAGGAAAATGCCCGCACAATTATCTATTTTTGGTTATCAGTCACAGTTAACTTTGGTTTCACTTCACATGTACCTAAACCAAATAAATCCGTCGTTTTGTTATCCAGCGTGCACAATGATATGTATGATATGCAAATGAAACCCGAAATTATCCTTTCTTATAATAGTACCAAATAGACCAAAAGTGTGCCAATTATTCACCATCCCGGCGTACTAGAAGATGGCCAATGACCATTTTTCATATGATATTGAACGTATCCGCTATCAACAGTAGAGTTATTTATCAATTTTCTCCATATGGAAAACAAATCAGACGTACTGAATTTATCAAACGGCTTGGAATTTCTTTGTGTGAGGCTCAAATTAGACATCGAATTTCCAACCCAAAAGTTAATCGCAAATTACTAGATACAGCCTTCGATATCTTCAATATTGATCCAGAACGCCCTGTTTCGTTACCCGCTGAAGTTTTCAGGTCAAAAAGAAGAATATGTTCTGTATGTCCATCGAAGAACAACCGTAAAACCAACCATAGTTACGACATATGGAAAAAACCTATATGTTTGCAATGTGCAAAAACAATATGTCCAAATTGTTTGTGAATTTTTTTTATACTTGATATGGGTTAACATTATATCATAGAATATTTGTTTTCATTTTGAAATACATTTTTGCAGAAAAGTTCACTTTTTCTGCTTATTTTTGTAACGGGTTCCAGGCATCCAGTTGTAGTGGTTAAGTAACATATTTATGTGGGTAGTAGTTACGTGTTAACAACAACCATGGATGGAATTACCTAGTAGGTACACTGAGAAAACATAATAAATTATCATTTTATTTTTGGTTTGATAAGTAAAATGAATGGGCACAGATAATATGAAAAAAAAATTAGTGTGGGTGGTGTATGATTTGCTTACCAAAAACAGGAAAATATCTTTCAAAAACAATGACTTTTCTCATTTACCAAAACTGCAATACTCTTCTCTACGCGAGTTTCACCAACCAAGTTGACGTCTTCAGGAGATGAAGGTATACTTTAACTTTTTGGTACAGTTCATTGCGTGTTAAGTGACACTAGGCTTTTCTGAACTTTAGAATGGGATACTTCTTGCGTGTTCTGTGAAACGAGTTTTATTGGCTTGCTAAGTCTGACCGATATATTTTTTGCCACAGTCCTCTCAGCTTATTTCATATATCCCGACTTTTCATTTTACAAAATATTGTCGTTAGAGAAACCTAATGTTCAAATCTTTGAAAATTCGATCTGATCCGTCAGTGTATCACTTTTTAAACTTCTTTTGACCTTTCCAATAGGTTTTAAACCATCAAAAATCGCATGGGAGCCGACATCCAGTTCTTCCGCCTTTCCCACGCACCCTTTGTAATGGGTCAGTCTCCACCTCAGTCCTAAATCCTCGTCCTGGATAACTGTATAGTCCAGTCATTATAGTAAGTTCACCTCGGAACTCGAGATACCCAGCTGTAAGTCTGTAAATACTTGTATATTAACATCCTAAAAGTTGTCTCAAAACCTACATATGGTAGGGTGTACGCAACTATTAAATTTCAAGGTCAAAGGTAACAAAAATCGGTTTTTTGCGTATTTTTTGTAAATATCTGATTTCCTATGGGTTTTTTGCTATTTGTATTTATTATCAATATTGTGGAATACAAAATTCACTACATATTTTGTTAAACAAAATTTTTCATACGTTGAACCGTTTTCGAGATAGAGGGCAGAGAGCGCGCGGTCACAGTTACATGTGATAAGCAGCTGTCAGAGTACTTTCAAGATGTTTATTGAAAGAGAAGGATGAATCAAAAGAAACACTCCAGAACTTGATTGTTTATGACGTAGTTGTGTAATGTCAGATTCGTTTTCAGTTTGTGAGAGAGTTTCAAGTCATCTACGTATAGAAGGGAATTAACATCAGTCTCATCTCCGATATCATTGAAGAATATATTGAAGAGTAGGGGTCCTAGGTTTGATCCTTGTGGTACACCAGATGTGGCAGACTTGAGGCCATTGAGTTGAACATAATGCTTACGGTTGTAAAAATACGATTTGAAGAGAGTAATCAAGTCATTAGATAACCCAAAAGTCGAGCAAGATACTATGGTCAAATATGTCGAACGCTTTAGAAAAATCAGTGTAGATGACATCAGTCTGAGACTGACAGTCAACACTCTCCGCAATACATTGAGTAAATGTTACAAGATTAGTGATGGCTGAACGTCCATTCATAAAACTGTGTTGATTGGGGCTAATATTGTTGCTGACATGACAGTAGATTGGCTTCTCAAAAAGCATCTCAAACACTTTACAAAAGTTGCATTTGATAGCAATTAGTCTGAAATTTTTCATCTCATTTTTATCTCCTGGACAGACTCTCGATATTTTCCATATTGATAGCACAGTTGATGTTTTCAGGAGAGTAGTAGGAGAGTAGTTAGTGGTAACCAAAGCTGAGGCACAATCTTTAATGATGAATTCTGGAATATGATTATGTTCCGCAGTAAATTTAGGCTCTAATTTGCTAATACTGAAGGGTTTGATTACTAGGCTGGGAATATCACTACTGTTGTTCCCATGATCATTCTATGTTGACACTATATAAGTAAGACCCAATAAATAAATCTGCAAAACCGTCAAGAATATCTGAAGGATTATCGAATAGCCTACCTTCATGTAACATTTCATCTCAAATTCCATTTGTAGATTTTTTGGTTGTTAATGAATGACCAAAACTTATTGGGGTTATTAATAATCTCGCTCTCAGTTTTCTGAATGAATTTTTTATGGTTCCTTTGATTTCCACACCATGGTGTGGAACGATCGTTAACAGCCTCCGAGGATGACATTGACGAAACTGGATTAACAAAGTAAAGCCGGAATGGCAAGAGATTTCTAAACACGGCTAGCAGGAAAAGTGTTACTGCCTCAAATGGGACTCCATGATGACCCTTTCAAAGACGTGTATCCCGAATATACTCGAACAGCTCCACGATGGTCGCACTGGAAGGTAAATGGTCTGAAGTAGTAGCCCTACCCAACCATGAGGCTAAAACGGTGGCAGAAGCCTTGTTGCAGAACGTAATTGCCAGACACGGAGTACCTCAGGAACTACACTCAGATCAGGGCCGCAAATTCGAATCGGATTTATGAAAGGAAATGATGACTTAGTTGGAAATGAAGAAAGAAAAAAAAAGGGTTCGGAACCTTCAACATAAACAGGGACATACTAACGACCACGCTTCAAATGATAGAGGGCAACCTAAAACATCTAGAAGATATCAATAAAGCACTGCAGGATGCTCATAAAGCTTCTCTGAGCCAAGACCAGAGTGCTAGGAGAAAGACACAGCCTACTTGGTGGAACGACGATATTGAAACCGCTAGAGCCGAATGCAACCGCA
Source organism: Leptinotarsa decemlineata (assembly GCF_000500325.1). Lineage (NCBI taxonomy): Eukaryota > Metazoa > Arthropoda > Insecta > Coleoptera > Chrysomelidae > Leptinotarsa > Leptinotarsa decemlineata. The sequence continues at coordinate 12,186 of NW_019291759.1, read as the reverse complement.
TAAGGAGAAGACTGATACGGGCGAGAGGAAGAAACGGGGATCCACAGGACCTTAGAAATATGGAGGAGACATATAAAAATGCCAGACGGGAATTGAGGAGGGATATAAACAGTGCTCAAAGGGAAAGCTGGAAGGCGCTATGCGATGCTTTGGAGGATGACCCGTGGGGGCAGGGATACCAAATAGCGACCAAACAATTGGGTATAATGAGGCATCCCTACGAAATCGACCCACAACAGGAAGCGGACAAGCTGAAAGAGCTATTTCCAAGCTGTAATGAAGAGCATCGATGGCGACGCAAAGATTCGGAAAACCTGGTGCACTTCATGACGGAGGAGCTTCAGATCGCTGCAGGAAAGATGAAAAACAAAAAGTCCTCCGGACCCGACCACATACTACCGGAAATAGTAAAGGTGGCGGCAAGGATAATGCCAACGAATATCCTAAGCCTCATGAACACTGTACTTACAACGGAATCCTTCCCGCGGACTTGGAAAACGGCTAGGGCTGTTCTTATACCGAAGGGGAACACGGATGGACCCGAAGTTAAGTACAGGCCAATCTGTCTCCTGGACTCCCTAGGGAAGCTTCTTGAGCAAATGATTAAGGCTAGACTGGAGGTGGAACTGGAAGGAAGAGGAGCCATCTTGGATAGCCAGTACGGATTCCGCACAGAACGTAATTGCCAGACACGGAGTACCTCAGGAACTACACTCAGATCAGGGCCGCAAATTCAAATCGGATTTATGGAAGGAAATGATGACTTAGTTGGGAATAAAGAAGACAAGAACAACTGCTCTTCACCCACAGTCCGATAGAATGGTTTGGAGGCATAATCGCATCTCCGAAAACCAAAGTGACTCGGATAAATTGGTTCTTCTTTTTCTATTTGCATGCAGGAGCTCTCAACATGACGCTTCAGGTTACACACCATCCACGTAGTAAACTGGTAGGGAACTGAAACTTCCGATAGATGTATTGTGTGGCAGTCCATCCGATGAGTCTCAAGAGGTACCTCTTTCAGAATATGTGAATGACCTAAAGTAGAGACTAGAAATTGTACACGAATTTGTCAGAAGCAAATTACAGCTTTCCAGCGACAGGATGAAGATGAGATTTAACAAAAAGTCGCTGCTGGTGAGCTTTAAGGAGGGCGATGCAGTGTAACTCTACCAACCCCAACGTCGGAAAAGTTTGTGTCGCAAGTTGCAGAGACCATGGCAAGGACTGAAATATCAACGATCTGGTGTACATAATCCAATTGTCACCCAGTAGCAAGTCCAAAGTTGTCCACATAGAGAGACTGAGTTCTTATATGGGTCATGATGTTCCCTCTTTGAATGTTTTTCGGGGCGAACAACCTCAGGGAAGGGGGTAGGTTGTAAATCATGCCCTAAAAAAAGATAACACGGCCGTCGTAAAACAACTGTAACGTGGCCAAGATCGCAGCCGAGTCGGCGTTTCGTGGTTGTTCGTCGTTTCGATGGAATTCCAGCGAATATTCTACCGGCTTCGATGGATTTCTGAAGAATTCTCCACCGGTTACTGGATAGTTCGTTTGCCGCATATAAACGCTACCTAAGAGCATATCGAGATAGTCAAGTTTCGCGGATAATGCGGTGGAGAGAGATCTAATAAGGCGATAGACGTTTGAATGATTGTTGAAGTTTTAGTTAAAGGGGTTGGTTGTAATAATAGTGAATTAAAGTTCAGTTTGATTATTGTCCAGTGTAGTTAATTATTGGTAAACACACGGGAATAACGTATTCCCAACTAAGTCATCATTTCCTTCCATAAATCCGATTCGAATTTGCGGCCCTGATCTGAGTGTGAGTCAAGCGATTCTACAGCTTCACAGAATGTTTTGAATTTTATTTATTGTTGGGTGTTACATTTCAATAGAGAAAGATAGTACCAAATTCCGGTTTAATCTAAGTTTAAAAATTCGCCATTACTTTCATTCGATAAAGCATATTGAAATACCTATATTTGCCTATTTTCAGGATATAAATCCTATTATTTCCCAAAATGCGGCTAACCGACGGTCATCGCCCTGTACCCTGCATAATAATAATCTTATCGTTATGAAGTTTATTGGACCAACGAACTTATCTCATATCCTTTCTATCTAGTTTTAACCACCACACATTGCATTTCCTGTTCCCATGCACTGTTCGTTATTTTACTTAGAGTTGCGTTTCTAAAATGATGCCTAACGTATTCATCCAGTGTCAACCGATAAGCAATGTGGAAGATTTGGATGGGGTGATTCAAGAACCTCCTGGATGGGTTGACAGAGTTGAAATTTTGCAACCGAGGTCTTCAACCGTCCTTCTGAACAGTGTACCTTACTGCCACAGTCATGTGAATAATTTTTTTGTGAGAAACAGGGTTGATAGAAGGACCGTCCCCAAGACACTGGTGTGCCACGATTATAAGGGAGGCTATCAGTCAGACAGGTGAGAATACCAGATTTTATACCTAAATAGAAAGTAAGGTGCAAGTGCATTTATCTTAAAACTTGAAATAGTAACGTTGAGTAGTACTTGAATGGTTAGGTTAGGTTAGGTGCAAAGTGAGTTGGTCTATTCGACTCTCCATTGCAACCCACCAGGGTTCATTGTGGCTCAAACCTATACCAAATGAACCACCTCGACCAAATAAACCCAGCTTCTTAACGAATCCGATTAGTTTGTATGGTGAGTGGTCTTTCAGGTCAGACGGTAAGAGTACGGCTCTGCCGAACTCTAAAAACCTGATTCGGTTCCCAGAGGCGCAGGCATAAAGTATTTGCTCTGTTGTTTCATTATTTTCCAAACAGAAGCGACACACACTGTCTTCCGACAGTCCGAATCTCTGCATAGAATGATTCAAAGGACAGTGACATGTAAAAAGGCCTGTTAGACATCGTAGTTCATCCCTACTGTAGTCCAACAACTGTTTGGATTCAAGCTTCGAAGGGTGAATAAACGTCTTGGAGTGAGCCAATCCTGGAAAATTCTGCCAGAAGTCAATAAAGCAATGCCAATGACAAGTTCTGGTCCGATGAAGCTGCTTGCAACACCGTCCTTTGAATGGATAGAATGAAAATAATACGACACACTGTGTCATCTTCTGAGCGAGTCAAAAACTAACCTATGTACAGCTTGTCAAATGTAGGAAGGGCACTGTCAATTTCGATATGGTCAAGGAAACACGTAGGTTATGAGAATTCTCAAGTCTCTTCTTAGATTTGACAACCTGTATATGATGCCATCTCCTTATATATTAAAAGTTGCATCGGTAGGTAGAGAGATATCAAGAGGCTTTTGGGAAATTACTAATAACATTATTTATAATTGGTGAATTAGAAATATCTATCTTATCATTCAGACTAATGCTGTTTTCATTAGCAAAATGTTTTTCGATTAATATAGATTCCAGTATATTTAATATCAGACTTTTTGATTGAATTGTAGAATTTCCGGCTTTTGTGTGAAATTATGAGTGTTTTCTATGAGATACTTGGCGTAGTTTATTCTTGTTTATTCAATCTGAAACTGTTCAAATGCTCATCGAATCTCACGTTGAAACTGCGGCCAGTCTGTCCTATATATGAGGTATTGCAGTCGCCGCACTTGAGCTTATACACCCCAAATTTTTTCAATCTCTCCCGTGCTGACTTTCATTTAATGTTGAATACACAAAATTGTTTTTGTTTTATTTATTAGTTAAACTTCAAGTAATTTTTGTATTCCTTGGTTCGACTCTGTACAAGCAGGGAGCACGTGTACAGAGTACAGGAAGTACGGGAGCAGGGAGCACGTACACTATGCATGATAATGTTTTGGAGCATTCCGTTGCTTGGATGGGCAGAGTTCAGTTTAGTTTTCAAAAACAGAAACAATACTTGATTTGTTCAAAATCCGTTCATATTCTGTTTTTCCGTTAACCAGCTGTCACACCCCTACGAACGACAACCCTCAGAAGTCTAAACTTGTGCTAGCTAAGGATTAAAGAGGTCTTACCTTTTAACGTGTGATCCCTAACACGAAAACAAATTCGAAACTCGAATTCCCCTAAACAAAAACTAGTTTCCACTACTCGAACAGCAACTAAATTGCTTGCTTGAAGGTGGTTGACATTGTTTCGTGGATTTGAAATCCCTGAAAAAAAAAGGTTAACCGAAACAGTTTTATTAAACAAAAAACTGAAATTACAAAGAAATAACATACAAGCAACAACCAAACAAATAAATTATTGAAATATTAATAAAAGCTGAATATTAAGTAAATTTAAAAAAGATTATTAACAAAAAATGAAAAATAAAAATTATAACATTTTTCAAACCAAGTTATGTCACGACGTTTCGATTGTTAATATCCACAATCGTCTTCGGATGATAACTGGACTTATTCCTCCGAGATCTGACTATAGGTCATTCGAGTGCTTTCACCTATCCCCTCTTCCCTCTCTTCGCTTCATAGGTTTTAGCGGGAGATGACCATTTGGCGGGAGTTGGTCGTTTTTCGCTTTATTAGATGTTTCCATATGTTACGCATCTCTACGCTAGCTTGACTAAATGCGTTGTTGGACAACATACGCGGCTTCTTTGAATTTTCTCCTAAACCAGTGTTCCTCTTTGTGCATGATTACAGCTTGAGCCCACTTGATGTTATGTTGATGAGTCCAAACATGCTCTGCTATTCCGGATTTGCTTGTTTCTCCTCGCTGTGTGTGTTTCTTGTGCTCAGCAATGTGAACTTTCAATGGCCCCTTAGTTTCACCGATGTATGATTCTCCGCACTCGAAGGATATCCGATAAATGCAATTCTAGGAATCGCAGTCCGCTTTTGTTGGCCTGGTATTCGTGAGGCTGCTACGGATAGTGTTCCCAGATCTGAAGCAGGTCCTGATGTTATACTTGGACCCAATCATTCTTATCCTTTCCGATAATCCTCTGATGTAGGAAAGTACAAGTACTGGTTGTGGCGGCTTCTCTTCCTTGTGGAGTTCTTGCTGTCTTCTAGCTAAGGCCTGTTCTATCATCACTCTGGAGTAACCATTTCGTTGAAGGTCATTTTTGATGATGCCTAGTTCCTTTTCGAGACCTTCCTTTGTATTACAGAATCCAAAAGCACGGTCTAGTAGAGTCTTGATGATTCATCTCTTAGTCGATTGATGGTGGTTGGATTTCTGGTTCAGATACTGTCCTGTGTGAGTGGGTTTTAGATATACAGATGTTTCCCATTCAGTATCGGTCCTCTTCAGCAATACGTCTGAGAAAGAACTAGAACTAGACACTTTCCTGAAGCACATAAACAACGTCAGTCCTTCCATCACAATGGAATTGCCTTTCTTAGACGTATTGGTGAAGAGGACCGACACTAAATGGAAAACATCTGTATATCGAAAAACCACTCATACAGGACAGTATCTGAACCAGAAATTTAACCACCATCAATTAACTGAGAGAGCAATCATAAAGGAATGTCTCGTAAAGGAACTCGGCATTTTTTGGTTAATGATATTTTTAATTTTTCAATTTTTTCAGCTTTTACTGATATTTCAATTTTTATTTGTTTGGTTTTTGCTTGTATGTTATTTCTTTTCAATTTCAGTTTTTTGTTTGATAAAATTGTTATTTTAGGTTAATCTTTTTAATTTTTTTCGGGGATTTCAAATCAAGTTATATTATATTAGACAATGGAAGCCCGAACTGATGAAAAACTAAACTGCTGCATTCTTCACCTGTCCATTGCTTTCTTGCCCATGTTCTATAAAGGAAAATCAAACAGCAATACAACATATCGATAAAAATAGCCTGCCTATAGTGCCGATAATCGAAATTTATACCTATCACAGATTAACATTTTAAATAAAGTAATAATGTCACCGATGTTTTCACATAGCAAACGTTTTACGTATTCAAAAAACACTTCATTGTGAAATTTTCACTAAATAATTTTACAAAAACGCGTTTTTGTAAAATCATTTAGTGAAAATCTCTCAATAAAGTGTTTTTTGAATACGTTAGTTATGGATTTTCATCGAGTATCGGCCAATTCCATCATGAAACTCAGTTTAGACACAGACAAAACACGGATTTTTTTTATCTTTCCACCTGCCGACGGGACATTGTTGGAAAAAACAGTCTCCCGAGACATGGAAGTTTTCAAAATGTTTCTTAAGCTTGTCGCCTACTTGGCCGGCACAGTACCTACAGCACGGCGCTGTCCGTCGCCTGTTGGCGACATGTAGTAGCATTGCCCACTTGCCCAGCTACAACCAGCATAATGAAGGTGCTGTTTGTTCGATGATTTCAAAGGAAGTTCAGGTAACATCGAGCGGTGACAGAAACATGTCTATCACTAGCAGTTCTGACGAAGAAGTCGTCATTATAATGACTGCATTGTTGAATGTAGAGAAAATAGTCAAAAAAAAAGTTGTGGGTTCAGCCCATCAATCAAAAGAGAGCAAATCTGAGAGAGTTTCATCATATTTTTAATGACCTGAAAGAAGACGAGGAGAAATTTTTCCAGTATTTCCGAATGACTCCAGGCAAATTTTCAGAACTTCTGGATATTCAAGAGTCTACCTTAACAAGCGACTCAATTTTTCCTCGTACATTTTCATAGGTACCGTCTAACACTATGCTGTCAACTGATGGAATAGCAAAACAGAGAGATAGAAACTTCCCAGGCGCGTTTGCACAGGTTGATGCTGGCAAGCGCTGGCCGGCGACGCGTTCACTTGGCCAGTCCGTCACAGCACGTACCGTTATTTGCCGGACAGGATCGGACAGTTGGAATCCTTTCCGGCGGCGGACGCTCTTGGCTGTGCTGTGCCGGGCTAGTGGGCGGTTGTCATTTTCATTGGTCAATCCTATAAGTATTTTGATGGGCCGTGCTGTGCTGTGCTGAACTAGTGGACGACAAGCTTTATTTAGAGAACTCAAGGTTTTGTTTTGCTTTTGCTGCTCTGTTGTGATTTTGTCCGTTTGGTGAAAATCCGCTATTACTGTGGGTGTTTACACGACTTGATGAATCCAGATTTCCCAAACGCTAATACATTCCCAAAAAGTTTAGCGATATGGAACCGGTAAGATAACATCAGATGAATAGTGTTTGTACAGACTTTAACGTTGGTTTTGATAGCATCACTAAAGAAACTAATTAGAAAATTTACCATTCAGTTAGAACAACGAAACGTCAACCTTATGATGGAAAAAGGCCGATTTGTACTTTTTCAATGATAGATGATAAAACTAAGAGTTTAGTTGCAGAAAAGATCAAAATGTTCAGACAATCAATTTTGATGAAAAACCAGCCTGGTCAAGTAATGATATTATTGGTTATTTTTTTTTCTAGATACCTACACAAGGCCAATGAAGACATTGTGGGTAATGGTTATACATTTTACAATTGGGCCCAGATAGATATTTTCGTATATTTCAGTCATCACTTCATTACAATTCCTCCTCTCTGCTGGATCAATGCTGCTCATAAAAATGGAGTAAAGGTTCTTGGTGAGTGTACTATTTTTCAAAACATGTAACTTCGTGGGATTATTCACTCAAAGAGACTGGGAAAGTAAACGATGGTCATTTCATAATTTCGACGATTTTTAATTCATAGATTTTTGTGTAATGAATTGAATATGGAAAATGTTCCCATACATATAGATGTATTAAAAAATTTGTTCTTTCGTCAAACAGCTGTCGTCATGAACACATTGTTTGACGTTCGTTTGCGAAATTTCGTTCTGGAGGTTTTAAACTCGAAGACGAGCCCGAAGTATTCGACCTACAGTAATCCAGGACGGGGATTTGAGGACCTTGCTGGAGACTGACTCATCATAAATGGTGCGAGGTATGGCAGAAAAACTGGGCTTGAGCTCTCATGCGGTTTTTGATGGTTCAAAACGTATTACGTATTAAGTGTTCGGAAGTTGGTCGTAACAGTAATACCCAGATGATGACAAATGAGATTTTGTCGAAACTTCGGTGAAATTAAAGATAATATCACATACACGGATCAAAAACCCGAAAACCAGTTCAGCATAGTCCTATCCGTGAGAACTTTAGATTTAATATTTCAAACCTTTACGGGAAAAAGAGGTTATTCGAGAAGAAGAAGAACTCAGGAAGAACAACATTTAAATAGTAGGTTATGATTGATTGAAGAAAAACCTACTACCAGTGCTAGAAAGATTGCTTTCCAGCTAAATGTTGATCATATGACGGATTTCGAATTTAAAAGGAACAACTCTTATACCCTTACCATCTGCAACGAGTACAGGCACTGTTACCGCGAGACTTTCCGAACCGTCATGAATTTTGCAATTGGATGCTGGAGATGATTAAAAGAAATTGTGACTTTCTGAAGAACAGTTTTCTCTCAATGTGTGGCTCGGAGTTATTGGGAATGATTTAATTGGGCCTCATTTTCTACCTCCCCGATTGAACGGTGAGGCATACGTTCAATTTTTAAGAGAAGTGCATCCAGTACTGCTGGAGGAAGTTCCTTTGGGCGTCAGAAGGGATATGTTTTCAATGCATGATGGGGCTCCCGCCCATTTTAGTTAAGTAGCACGTCAGCATTTAACTGAAACATATACAAATCAGTGGATAGGTCGAGGAGAACCACAGAACTGGCCCGCTCGATCCCCGGATCTCAATCCTCTCGATTTATCTATTTTTCTGCAAACAGAAAACGATATACTCAAAAAAGAATTAGAAGAATACCTCAAAAGAGCCCAAAATAAAAAGAATATTTTGATATTTTGACTCAATAAAAAAAGGAAATTACACCAGAAAATTTGTGTAGAGATCTTAAGGATCTTGTAGGTATAGAATTGAAAGATAACGATTTAGCAGACGTGTACCCCCTAGGAAAATCAGAAAACTGTCCAATAAAAATTGAACTTTCATATCCGAAAAAAAAAGAAATTCTGAAAAATTGCAACAAATTGAAAGGAAAAAGTATATCAATATCCCAAGATCTAACCCATCAACAAAGAAGTGAAGGTGAATTACTCAGAAAACATCTTTTTCTGGTCAAGCAAGAAGGAAAATATAAATACTGCTACATAAAAGGAAACAAACTCTATGTTGACGGGGCCACTTATGATATTGAAGATCTGGAAAAGAAGGGAAGACATCAAACTCAGCAGTGCTCCATCTACTTCTATATTTGACACCACAACAAAAGTTTTTCCTGAATATAAAGAAGATCCAAGAACACCAAAGACCACGATAACTAAAAAACTAGTCCAGAAAATAATACAAGATAAACCCAGAACGTGTTCAGTTAACAAATAACAGGACAGCACTTGCGATTAAGTTCTCACTTGTTGTTACTTTCACCTTTACTAATATTGTACTCGGATATATGAATAAGTGTATGTGAATGTGTATATATTATTAGGTAGAGGTTATTTAGTAGGCTATCTCGTAAAAACGTAGGTTACACATATTTCCAATTCCTATCTTTGCACAACTCTTTCTATCTATAACTTGTTCAGAAATATGGAAGAATCAATAAGGTATTCGAAAAAGCACTGAATTTGAGGAAAACTTCATACATTGATAAATAAAGGCTTATTTCTTGCAAACAATATGGTCTTAGAAAAGGTCTCTCAACTGATGATGCAATTGCTGCACTAACAGGGGAAATAAACGGACACATAGATCAGAGACGGCCGGCATTATGTGTATTTTTAGACTTAGCAAAAGCTTTCGACACTGTTGACCACGATCAGTTGTTGGAGGTATTAAATAAATCAGGAATACGAGGCAAAACACAACTACTTTTCGGAAGTTATTTGAATAGCAGAAGGCAAATAGTGGAAGTAAACAATACTCTCAGTTCTGAAAGAGAAATTACTTTATTTTTTATAATTATGAAAAAACAAAATTTCTACCCTTTGCAAGTTACGAAAATCAACTACCCAACTATAATGAATTAATAATAAATAACCACGGAAAAAAATATAAGTCCTAAGAACAGACCATATTAAATACCCGGGAGTCACAATTGATTCACATCTCAGATGGAATGAACATATTAAAGAAATAACTGGCGTCCTAGTACGCCTCATTTTAAACATTTTAAACTCGGTTAGTAAAAATTATCCAATACGAACCGCCAATTCTACAGTCCACTTGGACTATTTCGCAGCCGGTTCATTTCTATGTATTGGTTTTTTTGGCCTTTGAGAGTGCCGCCAACTTTGAGAGTGCATAATATCGTTTACTTCGACTATACCTACTGAAAATTGCGTCAGCACCAACCGGCACTGGTCAACAGAAGAGGTCCGATACTGTTCCACGACAACACCCATTCGCATGTTTCACAAATCGCCGTCCGATAATTTAACGAATTGAGCGTCGAAGTTATATCTTACCTACTGTACTACCCAGACCTCTCGCAAATCGACTATCATCTTTTCAAGTTCTTCTATAATCCAGTCATTTAAGCCTAAATTAGGTAAGAATCTCGGAATTCGAGATACCCAGCTGTAAGTCTGTAAATACTTGTATATTTCTGGGTATCTCGAATTCCGAGGTGAACTTACTATAATGACTGGACTACTATAATTTTCTCACAGGTAGAACTTTCGCCAATCAGGACCAGTCAAAGCGGCCTTTTTCGACTTCATCGAATCTCGAAAACACAATTTTTATGATGACGAAATCAATCGTCATGTGTTACTGTTTCAAATGGCGCTTATTTTGATTAAATCGAATGAATTATTATGTATGGATGAACATTGAGTAGAAAATTTTACGAAAAATAATGAAAAATTAAATGGGCGGTTATGATTTTGCATTTGAACGTAATTTACAAACATTCATTATATTTTTTATGAACGCTGAATTATACGAAAAACATTCTTTCTATACCGTTTGTATTCCAAACATTCGTAATGGAATTGAATCAGATATCATTCACAGGATTTCTACACAATATACTTAATGAAAGAAGCAAATTTTACTTACATGGAACACTGTCATCCTCACTGGTAGACATCTTGATGTTTCGCCGTAAGACACATGCCTTGTTGGTTCTTCAGTACCAAATATGGATAACATTATAAGAAAGAACACTCAAATCATTCATAAAATAATCTCTCTTAAAGATATACCCTTTCAATCTAAAGGTACTTCATTCTTGACCTGCCCTGTTGGTTATTCAACATTCAAATATGGTTATCAAATATGCGGTATTGGAACTTATGTCATGGATTAAAAAAATCCCTCAACAAATAATCAGATAATCATCAACAATTTTTCCATTTTTCAGGGACCCTTATTACTGAATTCGATACGGGCAATAAAATTTGTGACTTGAACATATTCAAAGATACAGAAACGATGATTAGCTTTGCCAAATCTTTAGCAGCATTGACAAAAATTTTTGGTTTTGATGGTTGGTTATTGAACATAGAAAATAATGTTAAAAATATTGATGTACTGAAGGAATTCGTGCCATACATAACACGTTTAATACATGAAATAAACCCTGAAAGCTTGGTTATTTGGTACGATAGTGTTACAGAAAAAGGCGAATTATTATGGCAAAATGCATTAAATGAACATAACAGGTGAGTTTTTTTTGCTAACGATTTATCTGTGTGCGAGGAAAACTTTCAAAATTTTGCCAAGCAGATGGCTTAAATGTATGATAATTTGACTTGAGGATTTCAAATTATTAAACATGAAAGAGTTTGACTGAAATCAGCTTCTGAGTGCTGAACAGTCACCACATTCTAATCTATATACAGTACGATGCAAATGTATGGAATAAATTCGATATTCACAAAAGGAGCGTCTTTCGGAAGAAATCCAAAAACAGGTCAACTTTAATTTTTGACGGCCCATCTCATGATATTCATATGAAAGACATTTCGTCACCAGTGTTGACGTGATGACGTAATCGACAATTTTTTTTAAATGCAAACAGGGGTCATGTGGCACCCCATTCAAAAGGCTGTGGAGATAAAGTAAGGACTCAGGCAGAAGTTCGTGATTTATTCAATGCGAAATACCCCAACCGAGAACCCGTTTCTCAATCAACAATAAGTAAAATTGAGAAAAAGTTTCGAGAAACGGGCCATGTTAAAGATCTCCCTAAAAGTGGGCAAGAGAAAATCCACATTGGATGGAGGAGCATAGCACACAATATCCACAAAAAGTGAATGTTT
>NW_019291758.1:47101-68203 GCF_000500325.1 Leptinotarsa decemlineata | reverse complement strand
TTTCATTGAAGACTAGAACAAATTGTTGTATTCCATGGATCCTCTAAAGAAATGATGGCAATATGTCCAAAAACCAAGCGTTCATTTTCTTGGAGTTGCTTCGTGAACGAACAACTTTTGTGGGTTTCAGTTCACTTCGACATACCCAAACAGTAGATTGTTGCTGTTGTACAACGATTGGAATCGTAGGAACTTTTCAATAAACAACATGTGAGCAATATAAACTGCCAAATTATAGTAATACGTCATCAATCGGAGAAATTGCCGACGACTCGCGTTTGTATAGCTATCTTCAATGTACTGAGTGTGAATGAATTTTCAAGCAGAAACTCTTCCTGATTAACCCCAAACATTAATTGTTTTTCCATTTTCGTTCGTCACAAGTGTACTTGTCTTTCGCTAACTTTTTTTTATTTTTTTCAGGATGCCCGCAAAGCGGCTTGTGACACCTCCCTTGTGCAGGCCACTGCCAGCCTCGAACCCATTGGAAGAGTGCAGATGCGAACAAGACGTACTCTCCGTGGTCACTTGGCCAAGATCTATGCGATGCACTGGGGCTCGGACTCGAGGAACCTCGTCTCGGCTTCACAGGACGGAAAACTCATCGTTTGGGACAGCCACACCACGAATAAGGTGGGTAATACAGTAATATATCGTTATAGAAATAGAAATAGATTTATTTGAAATAGATATCCTAATATACATGTTAGGAATCACACGTTAAAAGGTAAGACCTCGTTAGTCCTTAGCTCGCACAAGTTTCTCAATTTCTGAGAGTTGTCGTTCGTTTTTAAACAGAAGAATTACAAAAAAACTGAAAATAATACCCTATATAATGGAATATATTGGGTAAAACATAGCAGTAGTAGATGATGAAGAGATTAATAGAAAGAAGAATGATGAACAACTCAATTGGAATAGTATTGTGCCCGTAGATATTGAGATAAGGAGCGTTTGAAGAGTTGAAGGGTGTTACTTTGTTTAATTTCATTAGGAAGCTTGTTATAGTCCAAGAGTCCTCTGTGAAAAATAGAATTCATTGTTCTTGCAAGGTTAGTTCGTGGGACAACCAAGTCATCTCTTCCTCTTGTATCGTATTTGTGTATCTGATGGTTATATGTAATAAACTCATTGAAGTAATGTGGTGCTTTTCCAGTGAGTATTTTGAATATGAATATCATAGAAAAATATTGTAATCTATCTTTTACTGTCATCCAATTCAGAATATTAATCATTGATAATATAGGAGTATATTTATGGCATTTTAATAACAAGCGCATTCCTCTGTTTTGTGATTTTTGTAGAGTAGAGATAGAATTACCGTCTAGTAATGATATCAAAGTAGCACAGTAATCAAAGTGTGGTAGGATTATTGTTTTATAAACAGTCAAATTAGATTGGAATGTTAATTGTCTACTAATTCTAGTAAAGAAAAACAATTTTTTAGAAATTTTATTACACATATACTGGAAGTGTTTTTTTAAGTTCAAAGTGTTATCAACGATGAAGCCTAGGTATTTGAATTCTTTCACAATTTCTATAGTTTCGCCGTAGATCTCAATATTAATGGAGTTGATATCAATTAAGTTATATTTATATTGTGTTGTCAATATCATAGCTTTCGTTTTAGTGGTATTCAGTTTGAGTTTGTTTATGTTCAAAAACTTCGCCACGTTTTCAAGAGTCAAATTAATTTTGCGTACAGCATTATGAATATCAGAGTTGCTTGCTGCAATGAGAGTATCATCTGCAAAGAGGTTGATGAATTCACAGTCACTAATAAAATTTAGGTCATTCAAATAAAGTATGAATAAAACAGGGCCAAGTACACTCCCTTGGGGGACCCCGGTATCAATTGATTTTTGGCTTGATAGGATGTTGTTTATTTTAGTACATTGAGGTCTGTTGAGTAAATAACTTCTGAACCATAGCAACACCCTACCAGTTATTCCATAGTACTCTAATTTTGATATAAAAATAGATATATCTATAGTATTGAATGCTCTTTTGAAATCCAAAAATACTGCTACTACATATTTATTGTCATCAGTTGACAGTTTACATTTAGACAAAGTGAGTTGAAGAGCAGTTTCACATGAGTGTTGCGATCTAAAACCTGATTGATACTCCATCAAAAGGCTGTTGTCTTCGATATATGTGCATGTTTGTTTATAAGCAGCTAACTGTAATACTTTTTCTAAAGGAGGCAGAGTGATTATGGGACGAAAGTTTAAGGCTTCATTTGCGTTGTAAACTTTAGCCACAGGAACAACTTCACTAATTTTGAGTTGATCTGGAAAGTGCCCATTTATCAATTTATCGCTGAAAAGTTTCTCGTCTTCTGTCATTGTTGCACGTCGGTTTTTTTCACTCTTTCCCTCCTCATCTCGGAGACCATGTAAGAATGTTCAACGTGTTGGGTTTTACTCGTAACCAAAATATTGTGATGTATGAATTAATTTTTTGTTTTCAGGTTCACGCAATCCCACTCAGATCATCATGGGTGATGACATGCGCTTACGCCCCGTCTGGAAGCTTTGTAGCCTGCGGTGGTTTAGATAACATATGCTCTATTTATAGCCTAAAAACTAGAGAGGGTAACGTACGGGTGAGCAGAGAGTTGCCCGGCCACACAGGATATCTATCTTGTTGCCGTTTCCTTGATGATAATCAGATTGTTACCAGCTCTGGGGATATGTCTTGCGCCTTGTGGGACATTGAAACTGGTCAACAGCTCACTTCTTTTCTAGGACACACTGGTGACGTGATGTCACTGTCGCTTTCTCCGGACATGCGCACATTTGTTTCAGGTGGGTTGAATTTTTATGTTTCCCCATATTTTATCTATACCTTACGATGATTTACTGAAGAAACAATAAATTTTGGTTACTGAACATTTTGCTGGCAATTGAAAATACGAGGGTGGTATACCAACAAAGAAAACACAAACATTTTGAAATGGCTATTCAAATTCATTTCTGTACATGGGGATCTCGTAAACGATAAGAGATAGAGTGTCGGTTAAATTATGGCAAAGTTAATAATAATAATAATATCATTTATTGCCCAACAGGTAACACCCAATAATGGGACATAATTAAATACATCAGTACTGATAATAGATAAAATAAATTAACAAATCATGTTCATTCTTGACATGCTATATGAATATAACATAACAATGATATATAACATCGAATAGAAAACAAAAGAAAGAAAACTAAAACAAAAGAAAAAAAACTGATAGTATAACTATTCATTGCGCTACTTGATAAGAGTGATTATAATAACTGACTCTCTCACAACACAAAAAAGAAAAAACAGTTTTGATATCACTTTAAGATTTCCATTGCAACTTCTTTTATATGATTCGCTGAGCAAGTATTAATATCGCAAAAGCTGCATATCGAGTTGTAGTTTTCACACATATTAATTTGAGAATGCGATATTATGTTTGTTCGTGCTGCAGAGCAGCACGTTCGTGCTGCAGATTCAGCCGTGACTGAGCTCTTGGCACCCTAAAGTTCAGTTCTGACATGAGCAAATGGGATTGTTCCCACATTTGAAAAAGTATTTAGTAATGGTGAAATATTCAATGCTAATTGATCATTCAGTAAATTACTGGAATTCCTGGATCTATTGATTTCTAAACATTCTAGAAGATTAAGTTTCAAACTTTTCTCTTCTAAATGTAACACGTCGTATTCATGATGGAATTCATGTCCTTCTGCTAAAAGGTGGTTTGCAAATGTTGGAATTGGTCTTTCTATTCTCAAAACTCAGTCGATGTTCTTTAATTCTTTGTTGAAATGTTCTCCCTGTTTGGCCAATATACAGTTTTGGGCTAGAGCCACAAGTCAGCATATACTCCTGATCTATCCGACACCGAACTTTTGTCTTTATTGTTTTTAATGAATTTATGTAGACTATTATTCGTTCTGTAAGCTACGTTTACATATTCTTTCTTGAAAAAACGAACAATACTATTGGTTGGTTCACCCAAATATGACAATGTCCTATAACTGACGTTATCGCATCTTGAATTTGGGTAGACCCGGTCCATGGCTTGCGTTTGTAGGTTTTTGGAAAGAATGGAGTCTATAATACCTACTTTATAACCGTTGTTGACCACGATTTGTTTGATCAAACTCAACTCTCTCTGGAAATTACTCTCAGACAGTGGAATATTCAATAGTTTGTGAAGAATACTATTGAATGCAGGAACTTTATGCTGGTAAGGGTGTGTGGAGGAATTATGTATGATAATGTCCGTGAAATTCATGATAGTCAGTAAACTAAGTTTTTTATACTTGTATAGATAAGTAGATGATATCTTAGTCTGATTTACTGGTACAGATAGGCAATTAGGCAAGTTCATTGAATATGTCAATTCCATCCACCCGTCAACAAAATCAACTACTGAAAATAACAATAAACATGATATTGCAGTTTTCCACAAACCATCTTACAAGGGCATTTTCAACAAAAATGTTTGCTATTGATGGCTGCCAAACAAATATTAAACAACGCAGCGTCTTCAAACTTGAAACATATGCTGTATAGATTGTGTATTTTTTCAAACAACTACCGCCATCTCTGACTCAGGGCGGGTACTTGTGGGACCACCCTCTTGTTTTATTTCAGCACCTGATTCGTAATTTTCAATATCTGATATATCACATATTATTCATTATGAGTAAAGTATTTGCGTGTTGAAAAAATGTATTCTAAATTTCAGCACTCTATTAAATTTTGTAAGAGAGATTAAGTTGATGGTTACACGAAATAGTTTCAATTTGAGTGTGGTTCCTTTGAATATGAGTACTTTGATTTTAAGTCATTCTTAAATGCATATTATATATGTGTGTGTTCAATGCTCATAATCATGCTTTTTGAATAATGAATAAGTTTTAAAACATCTATTTTTTTTTGTAGGAGCTTGTGACGCCTCGGCAAAACTGTGGGACATACGAGAGGGTCTCTGCAAGCAGACCTTCCCGGGTCACGAATCGGACATAAATGCTGTCACATTCTTTCCCAACGGTTTTGCATTTGCTACTGGTAGCGATGATGCTACATGTAGGCTGTTCGACATTAGGGCCGATCAGGAATTGGCCATGTACAGTCACGATAATATCATTTGCGGTATCACGAGTGTTGCATTCAGCAAATCTGGTCGGTTACTCTTGGCTGGTTATGATGATTTCAACTGTAATGTTTGGGATTCTATGAAAACGGAAAGAGCAGGTAAGATTTTATCCTATTTGTTTTCTATGAAAAAAAAAATCGTTTGATGATGTACACACAACAGAACTAGAGAACATTTTCTCAGTGTGCTAACCAACTCAGCACGATTATGAGATAACTAAAACTAATTCATTACATTATCTTCACAGTAATTTGTATTCATCCCGTGGGACTTTAGGGTAATGGGACTCGAACCAGAATGAATTTTTCTGTTAATTTATTGTTGGCTGAAAAAAAGGAGTTCTTGAAATAGAAACTTTGTTGCTATTCATTGATCTCAGTGGACAAGTCATGTACAGGTTTCAAAAGTACCCAGAACTTCTCGTTTATACTGGGACTGTTCTCTAATGCAGATAGACTCTGGTCTATGAAACTGAAAACTTGAAATGTTCTCTTTTGAGCGAGTTAGTATTCTGACTAGTTTGTCCAACATACATTTGTCGCAGTCCTCGCAGTTTATTTCGTAGGTCCTAGACTTCTTGGATTCCATCATCTTAATCAAAATGAACATTCGCAGTTTGTTCTAGATCATTATTTACTATGGTCATAAATCAACGAACTTGACACCAAGACTTACGAATTTTTAGAATCACCTTTCCTTGAGTAAAATATAAATATTTTGAGAAGTATATACGAGTATATCATGTTTGAACATGAACTCTAAAACATGCATTCTGAACTTCATATGTCGACAAAACGTTGACCTCTTAGTTTGTTTTTTACGTGCGGGAATAAAAAGAATTCATTCGGTGCCAAGTCAGGACTATACGGCGGATGACTCATCAAATCGATGTTTTGGGTGTTCAAAAATGCAGTTGTTCAAGCCGATATGTGAGAGCTTGCATTGTCAATAGTGAAGTTGGCTGGTTTTCCTGATTTCTTGGAAGACAACTGGCAAACAAGTGATTGTGTACTACTCAGAATTGACTGTTCTGCGTTGTTCTAGTGGTACATTTCGACATGTCCAGTTTTTTTGAAAAAACAGGCGACCATTTGCTTGGAAGTGCTTCGTCCGCGAACATCTTTTGTTGGATTGCAATATCAGTTTGTGCACAGCATCAATGGTTTTCGGAACAACAACTGATTTTGGACGACCTTCGTCTTGGAGTGAACTACGACCACGACTGAATTCACCATACCATCGATAAACACTGGTCCTTGATGGAGCTTCATCGCCATAAATTGAATTAAGTTCATCCATGCACTGTTGCTGAGTTAATCCACGTCGAAAGTTGTGAAAAATAATTGCACGAAAATGTTCACGACTTGATTCCATTTTTAGGCCGAGATGAATATTTTAAGTTACTGTAAACAACAAAAATAGCGCGTGTATGTCAAAACGTTCTGAGTACGTATAAACTCAAAAATGTCCAACTTTACAATAGAGCTATCAGTTGCCAGATTGCAATAAAGCAAATTCAAATCCAAGATAGAGTGGATGTAAACATTGATATGTCCTACGCACGTGATATTGAAAATCCCAAGAATTGGCCAGGGTCGTATTCAGAACCAACATCTTGTTGGTCGCAAATGCTATGTCATACTTAGGAATACTTTTTTATAATAACGAGTGAAATGCACAAGTTTTGCAGTTTAACGGGAAAAATACAGATAATATGTGTATTATAAAAATATTTTTATTGGATTTTTCACAGCGCACTCAAGCATTATATGAAAAGAGACGTAATTATTTCTTCATTGTCGTGCCCCTATTGTGTTATCAAACTTCCACATCTTTATCTCGACTTCCGATATCACATGCCTAACACACTTCTCCCATTTCTCCGCTGTGACTCTTTTCAAAGCCTCATCAAAAAGTACTTTGAGATCTGCAAATTTGAACGTGGTGTTATGCTGAGCTACAAAATTCTTCACATCCGCCCATATTAACTCGATGGGATTGAGCTCGCAGTGGTATGGAGGCAGGCGAAGGACAATTTTGTTTCGGCCTGCTGCCATCTATCGACTATATATTTTTGGTATTCAAGCTTGCGCTCCTTGACAATTTTTAGTAGCTGTACTCTTAGCATTGAGTCATCAAAGCTAATATTCTTTGATCGCAGCCAATTTTGGATTTCAACCTTCTTTGAAGACGTTGTCGGAATCTTCTCTAAACGTCGCGAATGATAAGGTGCATTGTCCATTACAATCACAGCATTATCCTCCAGATGGGGTAGAACTTTGGAAAACCACTGTTCGAAAGATTCACCGTTCATTTCTTCGTGATAATCTCCAGTTTTCTTCGACTCGAAACACCACAGCCCTTCAGCAACAAACCCATTCTCGTTGCCGATGTGATAAATAATAAGCTGTTTTCCTTTACCTGAAATTATGAAGAGGTATGTAAGTAAATAAAACAAATACGAGGGTTACTTTTTATATATTGAGATTGAGGCAGGTCCTAATATAAATATAAGTTCACCTGATGGATTTGTTAATCCGGTGGATAGTCCATCTAGAAAGGCCCTCCTAGATGAGGTCACAGTTTCATCGACCCATACTTTAGGGGTAGTATGACCTGCATTAACCAAGGTTTCATCCATATAATGAATTGTTCTCTGTTGTTCCCTATAATATTTAATTTTGTTCAAATACTCTCTCCTCCATAACACAATTTCCTCTCTATCCAATAATTAACTATTGCGCCCTCGTTTTTTTCATACAAAATTCAAATGTTTCAATACTTTATGGAATGTTGACCGCTTAAAACTTGGCAATAATACATCTTCATTTATTTCTGTGAGTACTTTGTCTATCGTGGGTATTTCATTTCTGAAAAAGTACTCATGCACTTTCTTCCTGATTGCATATTTATTAGCATCGTCTATTGATTTTATAATGGTTTGACGATTCTGATTTTGTTTATATTCCCGTAAAACATTGTAAATCGAAGCGCAACACACTCCAATTTTATCGGAAACTTTCGAAACGACTTCGTCGACAGTCGATGTCTGAATTTCTTCCATCTCTTTCTTGAACAAATTTAAAATCACTTCTTTCATCTCAACACTCAAATGTCTTTTTTTTTATCGTTTTCTGGCTGGACTCAGAGGATAGCTCACAGTGTCTGTATTGGACATCTTGGAAAACAATTTTAAACAATATACTATACCACACGCCACACAAACACGCACACGACTGATTACAACCCTGTGCTGGTACCGAACTCGTACCAAGAAGGCGAATTCACCAATGAACACTGCCCTTTCCATCAGACACTGGGCGATCACGTGAACATCACGCTTCGGTTTTGTTTTGTTTTACTCTATCTTGGATTTGGATAGACTTTAGTGTTGCCAAATCCCGAAACATAAAAGGCAACCCTCGTAAGTTGACTTGTGCTTCTTGCCCAGTCTTAGATAACTGGCTGCTTCTGGTCAAAAAATCCTCGTTCAATAAACTATTTCATCCACTTTCCTACAGAAAATATTCATTCATTGTTATATTTGTTACAGGTATATTGGCCGGCCATGATAATCGTGTCAGTTGTCTAGGAGTAACTGAAAATGGAATGGCAGTAGGAACAGGTTCTTGGGACAGTTTCCTACGTATATGGAATTAAGTTAGAGATGCCAAATCTATCATATTTCTCACCCGCATCACAACTTTCATTCTCCATTATCTTTTTGCATTTACAAGGAACAAAGCATTTTTCTATCCAAGTACATGTAAAAATTTTGTATTTTAAATATCCTTTGCTTCTTTCATAGTATTTTCCCCGCAACCCTTTAGTAGCTTTATGATGTATTTTTTTTATAGTTTTTAAGGTATTTGTTATTTTTGTGATTATTCCAAAAAATTTAACCTTATCCCTGTATGTTGTGTATAGTATTTAATGTCATTTATTTCAATAAATCAGTATTTTTATTTTTTTTGTTTTTCATCTTTTTTTTTCTGTTTCATCGTTTCCGTTCAGTTTGTGATGTGGGTGAGAATGCGCAGGGGAGTTCAGTACGTATGCAATCATTGAGCATACCAGTTTTAATTTTTGTTAGTTACAAGTACAAAAAATACGACCAAGCTAGTTGAATTACCGTACTGTTCGATCCAAAAGAGCGTTTTTACTTCAGTTCGTTTTCCTCAAATCATTCTCATCTAAGGAACGACTATGTGAAAATGTTTTTCTTCCTCATGGTATAAAAATCAATCTGCTGAACAAAAGTAAATATGGCGAAAGACTAGTCTAAAAATATTAACCAAAAATTGAAAAAGTGTGCCATAACCTCAATTTCAGTGACGTCACAACAAGAGACCAATAATAGTGGATTGTGGCGTTTCGAGTTAGATTTTTGGTTAACAAGCGACGGGCAGACTATAAATCAATTCATTTTGAGATACTGCCTCTACAAATGCCGTTTAGAACACAGTGTTCCATTTTGATAACACCCCCTTTTTTTATCAACTATTTTTTGTTGATATTTTCTTTGTAACATCGCAGTTATGTAAATATTATGTTCCTCTGAAATGTTCTCGTTTTTATTTTATTTTGTATCATGATAAGGTTTTACTGTATGAATAAATATAGCTTCTGCTTGAATGTAAGTGGTATGAACAAGCATTTTTTTCAAACAAATAAGTACTAAATTCACGTGATTTTTTTATTTAACTGCACAAATATTACATTGCGCGGTGTATCTCCCGTGATATTCCAAACATCTTTTTATAAAATTTCTTATCATATCGCGGGGCATATTGCCATCTAAACTAAGTGTTTGATTTTTTAAATTATTTATTGAGGTGAAAGAGTAGAGATGTGTGTTTGAGGGATCCTGGAGAGAGGGTTTGTAAGTTGAGCGAGACAATCGCAAATATCTTATGCCGTAGTGAATGATTTGCTTGGAAGTAAAACCATCCAATTGTAAGGGCTCAAAATCATTCAAGATCGCATTCAAGGCGTTGTGTTGCGGATTTTCCAAGATTTTCTTCTGAATACCCTTCACAATTTCGGAAACATACGCAGCACAATGATTTGCGATTGTCCTCTTTCTTATATATCAGTCGCCCCCTATTGCTAACTTCACCATCAAGTTCTCAAGTTAGGAATACTCTGGGTCTAGTGTGAATGGTTTTATATTAATAGGTAATGTCATGAATAATATAATTGAAAATCTGTAAAAATCGCCGCTATAATTTTACTTCTTTGGGGCACAATATTGAGCGTTGATGTAGCGTCTTTGGTTTCCTCTCATGCTGATCTAGATTTCTGCATAGCCATGTCATGACGCTGTTCGTCGATGAAGCAACAGTGAATGATCAAAGGCACAAATTTTATTCTACAAATTTCTTGATATGGCGCATAATTTAATTTTTCCGCGTATATAAGCATGTACATCTTGTATTGGGATTATCCACGTGGTGGGTGTAACATGCAGATTTTTCAAAATGTAGTTTAGACATGTCATTTTTTTATTGTTAATGATTTACATGCGTATGGTGTATGAATACTATAGCAACATATATGTTATATTGTAACGTACCTAATAAAAGTAAATAATTTAAATCAGGAGTATCATTTGGTATCCCTTCAACAGTTCCTAGTTAGTTATTCAAAAAAATTCATTCATTTCTATAAAAACAAAGATAATAACGTATTCAACTGTTGTTCCGTTTCCGATATGGTCGTGTACGGACGTGCCGATAACGACCGTCCACAAAGAAGGTACGCGGACGCCATTGTTGGAGACGGAATTCATTTCGTGTTGTGAATGTCCGCCGTTATATAACGTAGCAGCATCATTTAAATAATAATAGTGGTAATAAAAAGTGTTGTGTTGAAATTAATAGTACTTCCATTCATGCCCGTTGGAGGTCGGGGTGGACCGGATGTCCACGTGGGAGTGCTAAAAGTGGAATAAATTTATGTAATACCTGCTCCCATTCACGCCGGTTGGAGACCGGGGTACCGGATGTCCTCGTGGGAGTAAGATCGCAATAATAATATTTTATGAAGCAGACGATAGATTACATCCAAGCATACTAGACCTCGTTCCGGACACAGGCTTGATAGCTGCAAGACAGTCTTTGTCCCCCGACGAAGCTTTTGTTATGTAACAGCCAGTTACGTAACAGGAGGAGCATATGTGCCTGAAGATAGGAAGCAACGACCATCCAAAATAGAGAGAATTATTGCTCCACATATCAAATTCAATTTTTCCTATTTTGTATTTTGATTTAAGTGCAAACAATATATACTTTGATACAAATATTAAGAAAAAATAAGGAAAAATGAAAAATTCTCCACGAGCTCTTTACAATATTTAATTGAGCAACGGTTATTCAATACAGAAGTTTTGTTCTGACAATATCACTTATGACTCATGAGTTTCAAATTGAAATGGCTGAAAAACCAGGAAAGGTAACATAACATCACTTAGAGTCGAATATGGAGGGACTACTTTTTTTAAGCACTTTCAGGGTTCCTATATAGAGCGGTTTTGAAATTATGTCCTCCAATGACGTCACTGATAATCTTGGGCGAGTTCTTGAATTCAACATGAAATTTCTGTTGGATTGCTTCAACCAATAGAAACGCGATAACGTATCGAATGGATCGACCGATCTTACCTTCTTTCAAAAAATTTTTCTTATTACTATGTGTATAACAATACAGCTGTCGATAGTTTTTCCTCCCAAACAAGGGAGCCAAGGTGCAACTGTCTCAAAGCACTCCACATAATCGTCATTTACATATTTACATGAAAATGGTGAAGGCTACATTTCAAAAATTCGTGTTTTTTAATCACAATTTTGTATCAGCGTCATCAAAAAATTGAATCGCAAAAATATTTGCTTTTGAAACTATGTTTTCTCGCAAAAGACATCATAACCTTCATAATGAATCATTCATAAATAAAATTGAAAGAAAAAAAATTATCGTTACTATTGGTGTTGCAAAAGCACATACATACATAACAATCATTATAGACATTATTGTGTTAGCCTAGCAAAACTGATAGCAGTGCCCCCTTCACCACTCATTGATTCGAAACATCTCTCTAAGTTAATGGCTTTTGCTTCCATTGAGGCGCATTAAGCCATTTCGAAACATCTTCACTTTACGAGATGATTTTGAAATGATTTCAATATTTGACAGACTTGACGTCATTGACGAAATAATTTCAAGGAGAAAATAGAATGATGGCAAAAAAGGATTTTACGAGTGTCAAATGTCAAACGTCAATTAGATACTTCGGTTTGATATTTGAGAATCGATAAGTTTGGTTAATTTGTATTTTCATTATTTATAATATATCGTTATTGAACACAAGTTTCCTGTTACAAGAATCCCAAAATAAATTACTCAAATGGCGAAACAAGGTATCATAACATTTATAAAAGGTATCTACCAGGATGAATTTAAATGGTAAATAAAAACCCATGCCTTGTATTTATGAAAACTTTCAAACAATTTAACTTTTAGGTCGTTAGTGAAATCAATAGGGATGTTTGCCCTTGGAATCCGAATTGCCCAAGAATGTGCTGGAATAGAACTACTACCATCTCAATAATCTCCCAGTGTTATGTACAGTTCTATTAGATATTAAAAACATTTTTATTAAGCTGTTCTAATTTCAGTTATTTTCCTAATCATTTCATTATCATTACTTTGATGCTGAATTCATACAGTGAATTTCTTTTTTTAGCACAACGAAACTAAGAATGTTTTTGAGAAAATGTCTAGAAAACCAAGGAACACATCGAGTAATTTTAGCTTGTTGCTTTAAAGTAGCTTTAATGAACTTACTTTATGGATTTTCATCAAGTATCGGCCGATGTTCCTAAAAAAGTAGGATCTGGTACGAGAAGGAACAGTCGAGGCACATTTAAAGTTGATAAAGTCCCAGACACACTGCTGGGGTCGGACCTTTCCTGCAAAAACGGGAAGTAACACCCTGTAACTGGTCTGCTGGATGAATAACAAACATCTACGAGGCTATCCTTTGTGAGGTAACTTACATTTGTGCGGTAACTTACATAAAGGTTTATAGGTTATAATTCAATGTCCAACGTGGCATTCGCCGGGAAACTAGTTGTTTTCCAGTATTCACCTGATCCTGTATAGGAGGAGGTGAATTTTTTTATTCACTTCCTTAATCAGACGAATGATACAGTGATCAGATTTGCTTTGATTTCTATTATCATGGGATATCTCGAAAAGCTTCAGTAAAGGTATGCATTCATTGTTGTTTTCTGGGAAATTATTGTGAGCTAGGGTTGTTTTTGATATTGTCTACTGAAATATTCTTTGTACCTTCTAAGAAAAGTTTTGAAAATAGATAGGTCATTCATCGGAGTTATTCAATTTCAAAGTTATACATTCAAATTGTTTAGTAAAACCACCTGTTGGGAAACTCGAGATATCAAATAAAACAATTACAAGAAATGAAAGTTGTTTAATCAATACTTTTTCATAATATAAACTCACACAGACACACTCAACACATCGTTGAATTATCAATATTTAGATTCAAATCTTACATATACCAAAACAACAATAAAACTCAAAGAAAAAACACTTCATAATTACATTATCATTATAAACGAGAAAATTTGGCATAATGTGACTTTCAATATTAAAAACAATGTACAAAAATACATCAAGATTCATTTTAATACACAAATTGTATAAAGCCTCTGGTGTAATACTTGAAACAAAAAAATGAGAAGCTGCTCTATCAGACTATACGTTTTTGAAAAAAAATAACTTTTTACATAAAATAATTGAGACCATTTTTACAGGCACTAAACTTTAGCTATTGTTTAGCGAAATTTTTGTTACCATCAACACTACAGTACTGTTGGCATTCCATGTGCCAATATTTGATTGTTATAATTGGGAGTAAATAGTAAAACGAGCTATCATTTATTCCAAAAAATTTCAAGACAAGTATATTCTGATTTGTCTTTCCCGTCATTTTTCACATCATCATCAATGTACCGATTACTTTAAAAATGTAACACCTCTTTTGATATGTAATATTGGTGATATCGAAATCAACAAACTCAAACATCATACAACAGTCTGAAATGCTCCTCAAATGAATTCGGAAACTTATAGATAAATATAAACTAAAAAAAGTGAAAATTAAAGCAAAATACAGTGAATTTGGTAATTAAAAATTCATTTTCCTAAACGATAATCCCGTTTGAGGGACTGAGTGGTCTGCAAAAAATGGTCCCAAATACATCTCATTTGTTTTCTCAATATCACCTATTTATTTTCGTTAGAGAAAACATCATCCAGTGGTTGTACAATAAAACAACAGACAACATTCAAAAGGCCCAAAAATGGTTTCAGTTGAATGTGGATAACAATATATATTACCATTGGGGTCCATTGAATTGGCAAGATGCTGGAGGCCACAAAGAAGATACGAAACCAGTTATTCATATTAGAGGTGACCGAACATTCTAAATATTCACAAAGTAATTTTCGTTTCCACTCCATCCCCACTACTACTTACTACCATGTTTTTAGGATTCAGTCTTTCTAAAGAGTCTATATTTTTCTTTGTTCGTTTTTCTCTTCTGATTTCGTTGCTTATGTTGGTACTTTGAGTAGTGTTACCTAGACTTGAGGATCTGTAAGCAAGAAAGACATTGATCACACAATTAAATTGAACAGGAAACATAAACAAATGAGAAAAAAATATAAATGAAGATTTCTATGATACCTATATTTTCAAAAACTTTTTAACTGTCTTCAGAAATAAGGTAAAAAGTATTTCAACATACCAATAAGCAATAAAAAACTATATTTCATACTATACTATAGTTAAACTCCTCTGATCTTCACAATGATACATACATAAACCTATTATTCCCCATTTATTTCAATAAAAACCAACTCACATGTTTTTTGTATAGACATAAACTGCTCTCCTTTAGTCAGCATGGCGTTTGGTAGAATACAAATACTGAAACAGTCTGTCATGAATTCAATGATTCCACAATAGGATTTTTTAAAAATGTAATGAATTTAATGACTATTTCATATTACAACTCTACCTAGACTGCCAGTATTATATAATCATAAGTTTTATTGCATGATTCATAACACCCATGCCTAAAAACATGATTCACGACATCTTTGATCTCTTCGGGTACTTCTTCCATGAATTTACTAGTTTGAAAAGAAGTATTGTGAACTACAATTGATCAGTTTACCTGGACGTTAAGCTGCTTTGGCTGTCATGCAACCTACTCGACGTAGGTTTGTGGCGATCTCGCTCCCAAGTGAAAGACATTGGTTGGTTCTCAACTGCTGGACATAAGGTTTGAGAGTCGGACGTATGACTGGATTTTGAGCCCTGACTGTGCTTCAGAGGAGTCGGAGCTGTTTTGAAATATGCCCCTGCAGAATAATAAAAATAATAATCCATTCACAATATTTCTCCAAAGTATTGAATTCAAAGTAAAAAATAAGTAAAGGAATATTTGGAACTTTACGATACTAATATCTATTTATACAGTTTTTATTTGTTTTTTCACGGGTAGCTTCCAATTAGTATGCAAGAATCTATAAATATCAGATCGTAACACTACTCTACCTTTCCTAATTAATTAGTAGATTAAATATTAATTTAAACAGGTACAGTAATGAATTGAAATGAGGTGAAATAATTCATTTCCTTACAATAAATACAAGCGAAGGAATTTGGGCAGTGTGAACAAAAATGATGCCATTAACTTGTGATTCAACAATCAATATTTCGTAACTTATTTCCTCGGAAATATGAAAGATAACGGATCAAATCNTTTTTTTTTCGAGATTTTTGACCTTTGACCTCGAATAAATTTTTTTCCAGGCATCGCAATCATTCGGAATTTTAAAATCTCATTTTTAACTATGTTTTGAACAATTACACGCGTTTACAGCTTGTTGTGAATTTATGTACCTTCCAATGTCTGGATTGACCGGATTAATACACATTGTTGAGTAAGTCATCAAGAAAAATATACTTTTGCATTTAGACACATCCATGTCAATGCCTATACACCATTCTAGAAAAAATGTAATGTCCTTATGAATATTTTCGCAGTATATTATAGTTTTGAATATTTTCAAGTCATCAGCAAACATTAATACTTCAAAATGACTTATCTTAGTTTTGATATCATCAAATAATAATGCACAATAATGATAATTTTGCACTGACACCTGTCAGATATAATCCAACGCTCTTCGTGGCATTAGTCGGAGTAGTAATTGTTTTCTGATGGATGTCAGTCCATTAACATACAGTGTAGTGGCCTGAACGAATTGTTCCTTGAGATGATTTAATACACATTTTCTATCTTACCGTTCGTGCATCCGCTCTGCTTCCAAACTTTCAGTCTGTGTGAAATCTCACTGAAGTTGGGCCGTCTATTTGCCTGTTCCGCCCAACACTCTACCATGAGAGCGTAACAGTAACTGGGACAAGCATCGGGGCAAGGCAGAAGTTTCCTAGACCTGATCATACTTATGACTTCCTGGTTATTGTAACCATAGTATGGCTGAAGGGTAACTTAAATTCATTCATGTTTCGATAAATGCAAGGTCAAAACATACCTGTAATCCATAACTGTATATTTCCCATAAAACAACTCCATATGACCAAACGTCGCTCTCCGTTGTGAATTTGCCATACAAAATTGATTCTGGTGGCATCCATCTGACTGGCAAAAGGGATTTAGACTGTACTCTGTAACGAAAAAAAATCGATCCAGAAACAGTGATTGTAGTATCTTCAACGTACATAGTTGTGTGACAATCTGATATGAATTCAGGCAAGTCATTGATAGAAGTCAAGAATAACAATGGACCCAGAACAGATCCTTGTGGAACACCTAGTTTCACATCATAAGGAACTGATGTAATTCCATTACATTTAACCACCAAACTACGGTTTTTCATGTACGATTCTATCAAACACAACACATTATTAGGAAAGCTGATTATTAGTAATGTTTTCAATAGAAATTTGGAAGAAACAGCATCGAAGGCTTTTGATAGGTCTAAAAAAAGGGAAAAAACCAGGTTATTATTATCCACTTGTGCATAAATATAGTTCAATAGTTGGTAAGATATGGTAGAATTAAGTTACATCCAAAATTTAACGTTTTTTCTTCTCGTATGATATCATTTGTTATCCATGGCTAGGAAATTTTTTGTTTGTGAGTTTTATATTTTTGATAGGACACGAGAAATTGAATCACCATGAAATCTGGTCCAGAAAATAAGAAAAACAAGTTGTCACATCCTGGTAGTATAATTCTATCCAATAGACAAACATCAGATAAATTTAAAGTGAGACATGTCAAAATACTATTTGAGGAGTCATCAGAAACTTCGATTTTTAAAAATGGCGAAAATGTATTGAACATTGTATAAAAAACAAGACAACATGTATAAATTGTTAGCGCTTTGCATTTATGATCAGCATTTGTTAGTTACTTTCACTAATGGGAAACAGAGTATAGCTAGTTCCTGCACACTAATTTCTTACCTGTAATAGTCACAGCTGTACATGTCTCTACTTAGACCAAAATCACTAATTTTCACAACCAAGTCTTTGGATACAAGACAATTCCTGGCAGCTAAATCTCTGTGTACATAATGGTTGTCGGAAAGATATTCCATACCTAAAAAAGAGATTAATACGAGAGAGTTCAAATCTCAGAGTCTCAGTTTTTATTGTGACTTGAGACTGTCAAAAACTGAGGTTGAAATTACAAGATATTCCTAGTTCTTAAAGCTCCCACAAAAAGTAAATTCAAAGTAGACAATAATCTTTTACAACAGCCTTTACCTTGAGCAATCTGTATAGCCATGTCAAGAAATTGATCATGCGTCAAACATTTGCCTTCCTCTGGAGAATTCCCGATCAAAAACTCATGCAAATCTCCCTGAAAATGAAAGTTGACGACAATTTCATAAAAAAAGGCACAGTTCAAACTCACCTCTGACATATACTCAAACAACATACACATTGGCTCCTGCTTCATCACAACCCCCAATAAACATATAATGTTAGGATGTTTGAGTTCAGAAATCAGCTCGATTTCCCGTTGAAAATCTGCCTGGGTCTTGGCACTAGCATTTTCCTTGAGAGATTTCACAGCTACAAACATTTTACCACTTTTTGTTTTGAGCTCGCCTTTGTAAACTTTACCTATTGAAACAAATGATGAGCTGATAAGTTAGTTTTGTGATAGGAATAGATTCCTTACCAAATGCACCTTCTCCTAGTTCATCAATTAACCTAACTTCTTTGAAAGTATATTGAGCTACGGATTGGAAACCGTTTTTGCTGGTACTGTGATGATTTCTCTGTGGAGGAAGATTTGGTGGGAGTAAGGTGTTCATTTCCATTGGAGATACACTAGGTCCTGGACCAGGACTGCCATATATATTTTTGCTTACTTGCGGCAAATCCTTCTAGAATAAGACATTTTTAATGAGTAAGTCTGGAGTAAAGTGAAAAAATCAGGAACGTATTCTGATCTACTTACATTTTGCAAGTTCCTTGTACTTTTATTTCTTCTTTTGCAATAGCAGTAAGTGAACACAGTTCCAATGACTATGACTATTGAAAGAATTATCACTCCAACGTATGTTCCAAAAACATATACTAAAAAAAAAGATTAAAGGGTGTTAGATGAAGAATATTATCTATTTACATCTAGAATCACTCAAAATCATGCAATGACTCAAAGCTTAAAGATAGGTAGAAGCGATCCAACAGAAGTTATGGATGTGGCTCCAGTAGCCCTCAATGAGGGTATAGAGAAGATTGATATGACCCCCATACAAGAACTCTGACTCTATTGAGGAAAAATCATGAGCTTGGAAGAATTGATAATGGAACCCCAGAGATCCCAAGATCGTATATACAACCGTTGAGCAAATTTTGTACTTGGGGTTTTGATGAACAAAAGAGTGCCACAGGGACTGTTTTGAAGAATTGGAAGATCTAGCAGATAGGAATAGATTGACTGCATAGGGACACTCAGGAATCAAGATTTAGAGAAAGCTGAAGAGTGTGCCAGACAAAGACTATCAATTCTATAAATGGGTCCTGAAAAAACTGAGATGCTACCAAAATCTTTGATATGAGACCAAGTCAGAAAGTGGGTCGATAGTGGGAAAGTATAACTGGACACATGAGGGAAAACCTTTGTAAATATACTCTCTGCAATAAGAACTGCTTTGATAAAGCAGAGATAAGCTCAGAATAAATATAGAGCTATTTACAAGACACCTGAACAAAGTATAAAGAAAACCTTAATGGCAGGAAATGCAACAAAGAGGTAGAAGTTTAATCCTCCAATAAATTGAAAGTTAAGCAGGTAACTTTGGTCATCTCCACGACAGCGTTAGCTGTATCCTAGTAAACACAACGCCTTCAATCGAACTAAGCTTATTCAATACCTGACATGCAATAACCAATTAGGAACAGCATGTGCAAGACAGGAAGATTTCTTTTGATCTTTATATATTAGGATGTAAAACTATTTCCATAAGCTACTTTTAGTAATCTGAGCTACACTTGCTGATTCAAAAGAGTTATTTGATTTTGTTAGCAGTGTATTTGAAAAATCTTGATGGCATAATAAGCGATGAGTTGTTGAGAATTTGTAAATAGTATCTTCAACAATACTTTTACAATGAGAAGGGACTACAGAAAAGAGAAGAGGAGAAAAGTTTCAGTTTTCTCTCAACACCAGGAAGAGAGAAACTGGTCTTCCACTCAGACCCTTACTACAAACTAAACTTAAAACTAAAATATACCTACTGACTAGTACCAGTAATAAAGAAGAAGAAGAAGCAGACTAGAGAAAAGCAAGAGAAAAAAAAGATAGATAAAAGACAGAGAGAAAAGATAGGAAAGATAGGAATCCTTTTTATAATTTATTTTCACTTGCGAGGGCAGTGATTCCTTTAGGTCATGAAAGCGCCAGGTTGCATGACGACGCTGTGAGAATTTTAGTTTTTTGCTCTGAGTTAGGAGATATTTTCAATTATATTTCAATCCGTAATCCGTATCTCTACGATTAGACTACTCTACCTGCAATAGTTATGACCTGCCAACTCAGGATAGTCCGATGGTGGAATATGAAACTGGTGTGACCATCTCAAACATTTCTTACCCGATGAAGAAGTATCTTTGTCGCCTCTATACAAACGTCCCGTATCCCAATAACATTTTTCGTCTGAAAATACAAACTTTAGCTCTACTTTTCATTCAAATAGACTCGATTTACCCCTATTCACACTCAAATCTCCTACGCCCAAAGACAAACACTCTTTAGAACTTTCTTCGGTGTCATTCGGTAACTGGTCACATTCCTCCAGTTCCATAATTTGACCTAAAACACAGTAAGATTGAAAAGATTACGATCGTTATCGGCGATTGGTGCAACCAACCAATAACTAGATGTCTTTTCGCTATGCTGTATTCCTTAGTGCATAGCTCATTTTCCAGAAGGAGACATTCATCTTTACAAATCCTTCTCAAGTGAGCTGCCAGCTTGGTTCGAATGTTCTTGAATTTGACTTTGGCTTTGGTAGATACACTCATGAACTCTTCTCGATGATTCTCCTGATATTCGTTGATTTTCTTGGGGTCCAGGCATACGGAAAACGCAGAAAAACATAAGCTAGGTTGAGCAAATTTGTTGCAGCTCGCTGATATGTCACTACAAAAAAAATAAAGTATCAACATTTCCAGCGAAGAGAATAACAATTGTCCACCTCAATATTTTTCTTCTTATTTTCACATATTCTACTTTATATTGACATTCATACATATATAGTCCGGTCAAATTAGACTAAAAAATAAGAGTTTTCAATATCTGATATATGACATA
>NW_019291758.1:6307-46307 GCF_000500325.1 Leptinotarsa decemlineata | reverse complement strand
TTTTGATCCCCCCACAATCTACAATAAAAAAAAAACTTTTAGTCACAGGCGGCAAAGAAAAAATAAGTATGTGCAGCAACCAATTTTGGACAACAATACGGATGAAGCAATGGAATTGTGAATCATTAATAAATCCAGACAAATAGTATGGAGAGAACACTTAAAGTTTTAGCGATACATGAAGTCTTAGGTTTCGTATCGTTTGGCAATTATATCTCACAGAGTAGGTAGGTATTGGGTGGAACTGCAATTTGAAGAGTACAAACGAACGTTCCACCAATAGGTCAAAAACATCTCTAAACATGAGCATCAGGGATTGCTAACAAATATTATTATTGATTTCAAAATGTTTGACAATTACAAGAAAGACTGTGGAAAGTTCTGCTATCTATGTTCAAATGCATGAGTAAGTATGATACTGAATTCACTCAGTTGCCTTATAATGGGCACTTAGACAAATTATTGCTTGTATATATTAGGTAATTTCAAAGGTTTTATCCGTTTTAATGTCACGTTTTTCTGTAGTTCCATTTCAAAATGAATATTTACTCTACTATGTCATGGTATCTATCGATAGATGGGTTAGAGAATTTTGTACTCCATACAGTGCTTTTCCTTGATGTCCCTCCCTTTTATTTTTTGAACGGTTCAACTCAAAAAATTGAAATTTGGGATAATGAAATTAATGCACGAATACTTTATTTTGAAGTGAAATTGACAGATGAAACTTTCAAAATGGCGACTGGGCGCCAAATGGGAAGAAAAATTTAATGGAAAAGGGGGGTTTTGTGACACATATTTTTGAAGCTACTGACAAATGTTTCACAACCCTAGAATATAATGTCAATATCTTCAACTACTACAAAATTGCGGAACTTTTAATAATTGCCTGAATACATTGACATTTAACTACAAAATATGAGGTAATAAGCTTGAGGTCAGTTCGGAAGATGCTCGAAATAGTTGCCTTGAACTTCTTGACATATGAACAGCCTATTCGATACAGTAAGGTCAATATCTCTACAAATATTTATTATTCTCTGCCGTATATCCAATACTGAAGCAGGTTCAGTTTTGTACACCTTTTGCTTCAAATAGCCCCATAAAACTCCAAAGGTGTCAAATCTGGCGAGTGGGCTGGTCATTCTGTAGGACCTCGACGGCTAATCCAACGGCCGGGAAAACTAGTATCCAAATAGTTTCTTACTTGTCTGGAGTAATGTGGTGGTGCTCCATCTTTTTGAAATACAATATCCATATCGAATTCATTAGGATTTGATTTCAGTGATGAGAGGGTCAATAGTAGTTTTTTTATTATTATTATTCTGGCATCGACTGCTGAGGTCATTAGCCATTTTGTAGTATACGATATCTGTTTATATTTTGTTAAAAAGGTCTGTTGCTTTTAGAAAGTTCAAAACATTTCTTATAGCTTTGGTACCGAGGCAAGTTCTGATATTATCCCGTAAGTTATATCGTTGTCGATCGGCTTCATACTGGTGGCATTCTAAGAAAAGGTGTTTAACCGTCATCAAAGTTTGGCAATTTTCGCAGGATGGTTGTCTTTGTCTTCTCAGTATATAAGAGGATGTTAAGTTCGTATGTCCTATCCTAAGTCGTGTTATTATGACTTGTTCTCTTCTCGTTAGCCCTTGTGGAAGTCTCATGGCTGCAATATCAGGTTTGATATCTTTCAATTTTGAATCGTTGTTTGTCCATTCGTGTTGCCATGTGTTGAGTATTGAGTTTTTCATGAATTTTTTTGTGTCATTTGGACTCACAGGTATATTCAGATCGACATTATTCTCAGTTGCAGCTCTTGCTGCAGTGTCAGCTTTCTCATTACCGTCAATTCCTATATGACTAGGAACCCAAACAAATACGATCGATTTTCCTTTGGACTGGAGACAACTCATCAGTGTTAAGATTCTTTGAACCAGCGGATGTTTACTGAAAGAGTTTTCAATTGCTTGAATAGAACTCAGCGAGTCTGTGCAAAGGATGTATGAATGAAAATTACATAAGTCCATGTATAGTAATGCTTGCCAGATTGCATATAGTTCTGCTGTGAAAACACTCGCTTGATTCGGTGAGGTCCAGAAGTGGGTTGATCCCAAACATGCGAAGGCACTTCCAGTTCCTTGCTCAGTCTTCGATCCATGCGTGTACACTATATGGGTATTCGGGTATGTCTCAATTATTCTTCTGAATTCAGCCTTGATCACCGCTGGGTTGATTTTCTCTTTGTTGAATACAGAACACTCTAAGTTGCTTTCAATCGGTTTCGTCAATAGTAGTTACCAGCATTTTCAAATACAGTTTCTCTGTTAAATTTTTATCAATAAATAGAGGTCTTACAATATGGTTTCCCAATATTCCTGCCTATACGTTAATTTTTTCTGGATATTGGGTATGTGTTTCCCGGAAAACGTGAGGGTTGGTGTCACTATAATAACGGCAATTTTGTCTGTAACATTTCCGTTATCTGCCATATGGCAGATAAAAAGGAATATTTCTATAAATATCGATATTATTGTGTTTGTCTTCAGGAAATTATTAAATGTTCTGCCATTTTGTAGTAGGTGAAGATATTGACTTCATATTCTAGGGTTGTGAAGTATTCGTCAGGAGCTTCAAAATGATGTGACACAAGACCCCCCTTTCGATTTAATTTTTGTTCCCAAATGGCGCCCAGTCGCCATCTTGAAAGTTTAATCTGTCATTTTCACTTCAAAATAAAGTATTCATGCATTAATTTCATTATCCCAAATTTCAATTTTTTGAGTTGACTCGTTCAAAACATAAAAGGGGGGCTGACGTTAAAGAAATGCACTGTATGTACATTTAGTATCAGCATTGCACCCGTGCGGAGTCGGGGCGGATCGCTAGTATTAAATAAAACAACCTGACACCTACCTTTCAAGATCTGGACGGTCCACTTTGAGCGCATTTATGTCGGTGATACCTAAAATATAATGAAGAACGTGTTAAACGCAAAAGAAGAAAGCAAAAACGTGTAACATCCAGGAAGTTTCTAAGATACGAATGTCGTGAAGACGAACTGATAACAAATAACGTAATACACTCACCATACTTATGCAATTCTTGACTTATTTCGAGAAAGCTGACTGATCGTATCTTCTCTATACCATTACTAGCTATGCACTCAACGAAACCCCTGTCGAAGAATTCCAACTTTGATATCCGAAGCGTAGAGGTGAAAATGGAGTCTTTTCCCTGAAAGCAAAACATATGAAATTACTTGTAGGTTAACGTTTTGAACGAACTCAATCTAATTTGAAAATGTTACTCAAATGCGATCTTGAAAATTCATCACACTTACGTCAGGTAAATAAACAAAATTGAGACAGTGCTCTAAATTATTTCATTCGTTCTAGAACAAAATTGTGAAACGCTGAAAAACACGGTAAATCATATACTCGTAACATGAAATAATAAAACCCTTTCTTCTGTTTCTTCTAATCACTCTACTAGAAATCATGTTACGAGGGTTGCCTTTTATATTTCGGGATTAAAGAACAAAAACAAATATTAATCATCGAAAATCACTTTATTGTTTTTCAAAATATTCCCCATGAAGATCTATACACTTTTGCATGCGTCTGAACCAATTATCGAAGCACTTATGCCACTCTGATTGAGGTATCTCCAAAACATGCACTCTGAATGCAGCAACCGCTTCTTCACGGGAATAGAAAGAAGTCATTCGGTGCCAAGTCAGGACTATATGGCGGATGACTCATCAAATTGATGTTTTGGGTGCTCAAAAAAGCAGTTGTTTGAGCCGATATGTGGGAGCTCGCATTGTCGTGGTGAAGAGTGATCCGTCTTCGGCGGTTGGTTTTCCCGATTTCTTGGAAGACAACTGGCAAACAAGTGGTTGTGTACCACTCAGAATTGACTGTTCTGCATTGTTCTAGTGGTACGGTTGAGACATGTCAAGTTTTTCCGTGCGCGAACAACTTTTATTGGATTTGGCTCATTTTGAAACACCCATACAGTCGACTGCTGTTTACTTTCGGGCTCATACGCGTAAATCCACGATTCAGCACCTGTCACGATGTCATAGACGTGTTTCTAAGCACTGCGATCGTAATTTTTGAGCATTAGCTTCGACCAACCGACACGAACCTTTTTTTTGAGCGAATGACAAATTGTGTGGGATCCAACGCGAACAAATTTTTTTTGACAGTTATCTAATTGGACGCTCTCAATCAGTTAGAGTGAATAGTACAGTTTCAGAGCCTCTTTTTGTAAAATCAGGTGTACCACAGGGATCATGCCTTTTTATCAATGACATTAGCTCAAATATCACTAATTCAAAAATCTTGTTATTTGCCGATGACCTGAAAATTTTCAAGGTTGTAGAAAGTGTCCATGATGCTAATCTTCTTCTTCTTCTCCAGTTCTGATTGGTGTGAAGCAAACTGTCTTTATCTCAACACAAAGAAATGCTACTCAATGATGTTCAGTAGGTCTCGATCACCAATCAAATTTAAATATTTTTTGAATGATGAAATGTTGGAATGTAAAGAAGAGTGTAAGGATTTGGGTATATTGTTAGATGCCAAGCTTTGTTTCAACAACCATGTGAATTCTGTTTCTATGAGAGCTCTAAAAATGCTCGGCTTTATTGTGAGATCATCAACCAATCTTTCTCCATTCACAACCGAAGTATTATATTGCTCTTTAGTACGCCCTATCATAGAGTATAACACCATCATCTGGAGTCCCTACTACCATAAGTATAAACAACAATTAGAAAATGTGCAAAATAAATTTCTAAGGACCATGGCATACAAACTAGGGTTGGTTATAGGTGAATACAGTTACAGTGAAGTGATGAGTATATTATCTCTGTCGAGTCTTGAGGATAGAAGAACAACTGCGACATTGGTTTATCTATTCAAAATTATATCTGGTCT
The DNA here is from genome assembly GCF_000500325.1 of Leptinotarsa decemlineata. Classification (NCBI taxonomy): domain Eukaryota; kingdom Metazoa; phylum Arthropoda; class Insecta; order Coleoptera; family Chrysomelidae; genus Leptinotarsa; species Leptinotarsa decemlineata. The sequence goes on along the minus strand of NW_019291758.1, from coordinate 41,361 downwards.
CATTGATTGTCCGGAAATTCTATCTCTTATCAACTTCAACGTTCCACAGAGGTCCACTAGACAAAAAAAGCTACTTTTTACACCGTATCACTCAACCAACTATGGTTATCATTCTCCTTTATCTGAAATGTTGAGACTGGGAAATAACTACTGTGATAAAGTCAATATATATAAACTCAAAAATATCCAACTTCACGATAGAGCTGTCAGTTGCCAGATTGCAACACTAGGGTTGCCAAATCCCGAAACATAAAAGGCAACCCTCGTATATCGATATTAGATCATCAATTTCACTGATGTTCGTCAACTTCTCCATTAGTATTTTCAACGATTCTTTATAACTTTTCTTTTTTGATCTGTGGTTGAAGGAAATATTTTCAACCTAAGGTTATTCAATACAAGTGAAAAATGTTATATCTTGAAGCGAATAATAAAGCAATCAATGATGTTAACGATTATTTTTTTGAAATAAAATATGTGAAAAAAATATACAAGCCGGTGAATGAGTGGAAAGATAAAGTAGGCGACATCTAAATGAAAACATACTTTTCGTACAGAAGATGAAAACAGAGATCATTCACACATTTCTATTCGAATTCAGAAGGTCCAGGGACGACATTTATAAACCGAATGTTTGGGTTATTAATAATGAATTATTTTGTTTCCCAAAAATCAAGATAATCACATGACTAAATGAATAGCACTTCAAACCTGTTAATATCTTCATGTCGTACTAGTTCACTATTACGTTTTTGTTATGAACGTGTAGCTGATGTTAATTCAACGAGGATCTCTCTGTTGGATTTCCAACTCTAAACTGAAGAACGCAACCTATCGGATCAGGCACCAATGGAGATAAAATCGAGCATCTTATGTAGAAGGTCTTCATGCCAAGGCCTTCACCATATCAAAGAGAACGTCGTGGGCGTTCCTGTTTAGGTTTAGCTCGTAGATGGTTCTTCAAAGCTTCTATCTCTGAGGAATTTTCTCTCCTGAATAAAAACTGTTAATCCATTCTCTGTTTAGCCGTTGCAGACCGATTCTTTCAGTCAGCTTTGCAGAGTAGTTTTTCAACCAGAGGTAATCCTATACCTAGGGTCATGTTCCCTGTGGGTTGGGCTACCTATCGGTCGCGTTCCTAGGTGGCGGATAGGGGAACGGCCAGGGGACTGGAGGCCCCGTCCGGGAAGCCTATGTGGCCTTACAGACGGGGTTGCCGGACTCCTGGTCAGTGGCAGAAATAAGTAGGGTGAGGGGAACTAAAACCCCCCATGCCACCGTGGACGAGCCTATCCAAGCTAACCTCAAGGTTGCCAAAGAGAGTGTATGTTCAGTGAGTATTGGTCTACACCTGCCAATATAAAGGAGATGTCTCCTAGTGACCTATTCACGTTTCTGGAAAGGACAGGATGATCTAGGAGGACATACTCCTTAGAAGGATGTACAATGAGTCAAATGTGGCCTAAGTGCTGTGAGTCATGATGACAATTAGCTTGCTTCTGTCTTCGAGAGAAGTACCTGGGAGTCGGCGAACTATTGATTATAACCAGCGGGTATCTAGTAGCCGTTTTCTGACTGGCCCCGGTGTAGCCTGTCAGCTTCCCATTCAAAGATAGTCAGATAATATCGTCTTCGCTCTCCACAAGAACACGATGGACCCAGTGTTCTACCCGAATGTTTTCATAGATTATCATCATTACCATCAACATTAAGGTGAAACTTAGCTCAGTTCAGCTACCTAGCAGTGATTCCCTGTGGCAGGGGATCACTGAGGCATTGCTTATCATAAACGATGTTCTCGGGTTGGCCATCAATCTCTGGTCATACCATAAATGAGTTTCATAAGCGGATTACATCTTTTATTAGATAGAAAAACGACTTTCAACTAGTGTTGAAACGATAGGTCGACGGAGAAACCTCCAGAGGGCCATGAATTCGGAAATCGTGAGCTTTGGTTCATTGTCGAGGCTACTATTACTTCCCTGTCGCGAAGATATGAAGACGATGGAACGTCAGTAAAAACTTGGATCCAAAAATGACATTGATCTGAATGGAAAAAAAGTAGGTCCGTAGCGACGTAGCGTTCGTTGAAAAAGCTGCTGGAAAGGAAAATTAGATTGCTGGTAGATCAACAGCTCATTCTCAGGTATTTTTTTCACAAATTGGAAGTAGATGAGAACGATTCTGGAGTCCGCAGAATCACCGGCCAATCACTCTTCTTTGCTCAACGGCTAAGTTGGTCGAGAGAGTATGAGCATTAAAGATTCACTGACAAAAACAAGAGTAGAAATATTCTTATTAAATGAACTTTAAATGTTCAAGCCAGTCTCGGATATACCTACACAGTAGGTTTAATGGACTGACGCCTATCAGAAAACAACTACTCCCCCAACCAACTGCAATTGGTAATACAACTGAAAGAGTCGACCTTCAATTTTGGAACGGGCACACTTGCAGACCGATTTCGAGCTCCTTAGCCACTCGTCAGTGCAAGATGGTGACCATCATCGACCTAAAGTCAATGATATTCCATAAATGAAAGTCGGAATTTTTTCAGAGTATTTCCTTCCTCTTCCTAAGTTGGAGCGAACAACAAAATGTCACTCCATCTAGTGGACGAGGTACTGAAGTTTGAAGTTCATTTCTTTGGATTTGTTTACTGCCAGTTTTCAAGCATAGCCCACTGACTAATAAGAAACATTATCAGTAAGGAACAGTAGAGCTTCGGACCTTGAGATTCGAAAATAAAGTCCAACAGTCACATTGAGCTGAAAATCAGAGCTCAAACTCAACGCATTTATGATTTGACACCAGACAGCACTGTTTCAAACCGCTTCATCTTTGATATTCGAGGATTTAGTTCTCTGTCGACTCCATAGATGGCGTCTTCGTAAGGGGTGATGTCATCGCTCTCATTTAGGTAAATTCAAACAGGCATGTTCATATTCTTTTACTTGGCTTTCAAACAACCTTCAATCGATGATGAACTGAAAAATGTATATCCGAAATAGCGCATACGACGTACAATATTGGGACTGGAAAATATTTTTGATCCCCCCACAATCTACAATAATCATGTTTCAATGATCGGCTCACCTTATTCCTTATCTTGAACCTATCATTCGAATCTATAGGAACTTCATTATGCCTCCAATTGAAAGATACCTTGCTGTTTGTATTATTCGTATCGGAGTTTTTAACTTCGCAAACTAATTTCACCTGCTTGCCTGGATCCCTCGTTATATTGTATAATTCGTTGATGAAAACTAATGACCCTGTAAAAAAGCAATAACTATAATAACGACGGCAATTATTTTACTTGGCAAATATTATATTCAACTGAAAGGCATCTACTCAAATGTGGGTGAAAAGATATGAAACGTTCCGAGGTTGTTTTCTTACCGTTAGAAGTTGAGTTTATGTTGGAAAAATCTTCATAGTCCTCGTCGTCTTCTTCATATTCTTGTGTGTGGGACAGAATAACTGAAACAAAAAATTGAAATAAAATGGCTGACTTCTGTCATTATTATTATTTGTGTGATTGATGACTTGTTTAATTTGTGGAAATTCATGATAACTTCTGAATTTATTCTATGTAATGAATGTTTTTTTATTGCTGGTATCTTTTTGGCAACACTGTTTTTGACAGATCACGCGTGAATCGTGTCTTGTGTCATTGTCAAACTTGTTCAGTTTGGTCTATAATTTAACCATGAATCGACCTACGAATGAACAACGCTTGCAACGCTTTATTATTAAAATTCATGCTCGGTGAAGAAAGTGCATCGTGCAGTTCTTCCAATTTATGGGCAGTTTCGTCGGCCTATTGACGGAGCTATTCGGAAGCTTGTGACTAAATTTCGAACCCGGTTTACATTATTGGACATTAAATCACCAACACGCATACGTAGAGTGAGGACCGAAGAAAATATTGCGGCTGTATTCGCCAGTGTTCGTGATGACCGTGAAATGTCGATTCGCCGCCTTTCGCAGCTATTGGGTCTCTGTTACTCCACTACGTGGAAAATTTTGCGAAAGGATTTGGGTGCAAAACCTTATACGATGAAGCTGGTGCAAGAATTGAAACCACACGACCTCCCACAACGTCTAACATTTGGTGAATGGGCTCTGACAAAGTTGAAGGAAGATCCACATTTTTATTGAAAAATTGTGTTCAGCGACGAGGCTCATTTCTGGTTGAATGGATACGTTAACAAGCAAAATTGCCGCATCTGGAGTGAAGACCAGCCACAAGCATTGCAAGAAATACCGATGCATCCCGAAAAAGTCACTGTTTGGTGTGAATTATGGGCCGGTAGCATCATCGGGCCATACTTCTCAAAGACGACAATGGCCGGAACGTTACTGTGAATGGCGAGCGCTACCGTGTGATGATTGACGACTTTTTGTTGCCCAAAATGGAAGAATTGAACATACCTGACATGTGGTTTCATCAAGACGGTGCCACATGCCACTGATGGAGCCAAAACAACAAGAACAAAACTGAGAAACCCAGAACATGACAAGGCAAACAGGGAAAAACCATCCCCTAATTGACATAAAAGGAATGCTCCCAATGAGCAAGGAATACCTGTAGACCATGAAGCAGGAGTTACAGGCAGGTTTTGAGTTCAAATATACTGTGCGCTCAACACTGCAGGATACAAAGGATAAAACCCATCACCACACTATAGTCAACACCTTAACAACAATAATGCTGAATATTACTCCTATACCTTGCCGGAGGACAAGTCACATGTCTTTGTTCTCAGGGGTTTGGACTCGAAACTGAATTATCCAACAGAGTTTTTGAACTCATTGGATTTGCCAGACATGCCACCGCATAATTTACAAATGAAGGTTGGATCGCTCCGTGATTTGAATCCGCCACGGCTGTGCAACGGCACGTGATTAGTCATTGAAAAATGTCGAAGACAGCATTGTTAATGGCTAGTCCCGAGATGAACATATATTATATCTACAGATGTGCCAATTCATTTTAAACGTATGCATTTTCCAATTAGATAGCACACCATGTCTTTCACATGGACAATTACACGTTACATGCTCTCTAGTGAGCAAACCATCCAGTTTGTTTGTGTTAGCTAAACATAAACTAACGAAAAATATCAAACACACTATAGCATTGAGGGATTGATATTATTTGTTAAGTTTTCTGACACACACTCACAATAATTTACTTATCATTTTCTACCCTAGAAATTCCCTAGAAATAATGTATGTGGCATAACAACGTGTGAGGAAACCTGCACGGATGCCTGTTGAATACAATCCAAGTCTATTGTGGTATTAGCCGGGAAAGTAGTTGTTCTCCGGACTGCATTAGCCAGTCTTGCTGCGGTGAATAGTCCAGTCAATGACCTTTTTTTCGTATAAGTTTGTCAGACAGCACCGATGTTCATAAAAATCTTGATTTAGGTTCTAATTGGCCTCTACTTCAAAGTTTACTCTGCATCGAGGGTTGCTTTTACTCTGGGAATGGATGCAGCCACTTTTCGGGGGTGATTAACGTTTCATTGAAAATAAGAAATACACTATTTTATGGGTTAATGGGTCAAGTACAGACAACATATGTTCCCGAAAAACCAGAAATATACTGAATAAATCCGAACGTATGTTTTCAAATATTGCTAGCCAATGGACGCAGAGCAAACACCCATAATGCCAAAAATTTAGTAGGCACATAAAAAATTATTATCACGGATTTCACAGTTCATCAAATAGACTTAGTCGCTGGGGGAATACGGGTCAGAATCGCCATAGGATCGGCGATTATCCACGCTCCGAAAATAAATTTTCGATATATTTAGAATCGAGATTTCAAAGATATAAACATTTCGAAGTGAGCAATTCATTTTCAGACCTATCCCGTTCAGTGTGATTTAGTAAATGAATTAAATGAGAACTGGCTGACGTGAAAAAAATACGGGAAAACGAATAAAAAAAACACGCGAGGGCATTCAGGGACAATACGTGGAGCCGAGTGAGTCAAAATCCGAAGGCGGCCATATTTAACCTAAAAAGTGACGGAACGAATTGCTAGGAAGACAGATTGACAGTGACTTCAGCTGTGGCAGTGGTGGAGTGTGTGAAATTAGGTGGAACCGTGAGAAAAGTTCGACGAGATTTTCCCTTACAACCTGGAAAACAACGGATAACATTTTCTTACCGAATCACCGAAAATATAATTGAAAGTTTTCGGAAATAGGTATGTTTACTTTTGAACAGAAGAAAACATAACGTGGGAGGAAAGCAGGAAAAGAAATTCGTTGAATATATAATCAACTGGTATTTATGCTTACATGAATTCAAGAAACATAACCCAGTTGTTTGCGAGATAGAGAAATTGCATGTTTCGTGTTTCCTGTGTGAATATAAATATTCACTATTTCGAAATGGTACTAAATAGATACGAACTATTAGAACAGTCATCAGAAGTCTTGTTAAAATTGAAAGGGGTATATTTTTAGGAGCCAGTAATTTTTGAGAAAGTTTTTAGCTTTCTACTTCTCTATCTTTATACAAAAAAATGTGGGAATATTCCAAAGAAAGAAAGGAATCAATAAGTTTAAAGAAATTAACTCTATACAAAGATGCGTAGATCATACAAAGAAGTAACTTTGAGACACACTAGAGAAACTAGAAGAGAAGGCCTGTCGACTCTGCCGAACTCTAAAAAGCTGATTTGATCCCCAGCGGGGCAGGCACAAAGTAGGTGCTCTGCTGTTTCATCATTTTCCAAACAGAGGCGACACACTGTCTTACGACAGTCCCGAGTCTCTGCAAATGATGATTCGGACGACAGTGACCTTTGAGAAGATCTGTTGGACATCGTAGTTCATCCTTACTGTAGACCAACAACTGTTTGGTATCAAGCTTCGAAGGGGGAATAAACGCCTTGCAATTAGCCAATCCTGGAAGATTCTGCCAGAAGTCCATAAATCTTCTTGCCATCCAGGTGTTCAATCTTTGTTTGGCAAAGCCTAAAGCGATGCCTAAGACAGGTCTGGTCCGATGAAGCTGCTTACAGCACTCACCTCTGCAGCAGCCTCATTGCCTTCAGGTTAAGTCTTCCTATCGAGGAGAGTCGTTTTTGGCAGTTTGTTACCAATTTAGACGTTGCTCGGTAGGAGCCAAGAGGTTCCAACGCCGCTTGACTGTCCGAGAATATTTTTATTGACTTGTGAGTGAGGTTGGATTAATCCAATCTCTCGCACACAATTCAATAGCTTAAATTTCCGCTTGAAATACAGCATTGGCTGTATCCTTGTAAACGTAAGGCCTTCTTCAATCAAACTAAGTTTAGTTAGTGCCAGACATGCAATAACGAATTAGGAACAGCATATGCACGACAGGAAGATTTTTTTTATCTTTATATATGGATTTAGGCATATAATCAACCCAACTTGAGATTGTTATAGTTTATTATTTGAAAAAATACAGGAAATATTCAATCAGGCATAACACTTAACCTAAAATGAATTGAACATAGGTAATCACAAATCTGATAAACATTAATTCCATCCAAATCGGTCACACTCAGGCACAGAATATAAACCACGTTTGGTTATTTGCTTAGGTGCATTTATCGCACCAAGTATTTTGTCCCAGCTTTACCAGCTTCTCGGGCCATTTCCAAGATTTCAGTGACTTCACCATTGCGGTAATCTTAATCATTTCACCCTCAATTTCGGTTATGACTCCAGGATAAGGACTGCCATCATATAAGACTAAAACATATTCGCCTACAGCTTTCTGAATATCTTATAGACCTAATTCTTGGATTTTTTCGGCTGCAGATTTGGTAAAATAACCAGATTCAAGTTTTTCAGTGAATTCAATTTCTTTCTCCACGTCTTGTATTTCATCAACTTCATCATCTGAATCTGTGAGTTTCAGAAGCTTATCTGAGTCCTCTTCTTTTCCCCTTTTCTTTTTTGAATTTTTGGATTTTTCGATAACTACTCCTGAAGTTCCAGGTGAATCAGCAGAATCGATTTCACTGTGAGCAATACTTTTTCCGGCTGGAACTGTTATTTTCTCTTTCTTTCCCCGGACTTGAAACTGAGTATCCTCCCTTCTTTAATTTTCCAAAGATTCAAGAAAGGAATTTTCTATCGCAGGTATGTTCTCTTGATTGCCGACACTGCTACGATTGCTATGTAATCGCTCTAGCAAGGGACCTAAATCACAAGGAAATATTCTACATTTTCTGAATCCGGCTATTAAATTTGAAGCACTGTTTTCAGTCGTCTTAGAAGTGTTGGAAAATGTCGTTTTTCGAGCACACTTGATCTGCTTCCAACGTGGGATTCTTTATAATCCGACAAAATTTCACGCCATGCATTTTTCAATGGGGCAAAGAATGCCACATCTAGGGGCTGCGTTACATGAGTGTTATTTGGTGGTAAATTGAACATCATGATCCTTACAGGCTGCTAATACATCGACATTCAGATGCGAAGATAAATTATCGCAGATAATAACCTTTTTACTTTAAATTTTTTTCAGTTTTGGCAATAACAGCTGAAAAAACCAATCAGAAAATGTTTCTGACTCAAACCACCCAAATGCTGTATTGGCATAGCGAGTACCTGGTGGGCCATTTCCTGTGCATGTGTCCCATGAATGTTTTGATTTGTATACCACATGAGGTGGCAGAACCTCACCTACTGCATTTCCTGCAATCATTAGGGATATACAACTTTTTGATGAATTAACAATCCTTTCTGGGTATTTCATGCCCCGTTTGGTTAAAACTTTTTTTGATCAGGATTATCTGTTAAATTCGTTTCATCATAATTAAAAATTGCATGTGGTGGAACCCCTTCCAAGGTTTGCTTCAAATTTTCTATATAATCCTGCATTTGCTGACGATTGAGAGCTCCTCAGCTCCTCTTAATGTTGGTGGCAAACCTGACTGTCAGGTCTTTGTGCCTCGTTAAGAAAGCTTTAACCCAGTCCTTGCCAGCAAGGTTTTCTTTGAAACGGGGTATTCTTCTACCTCTTCAATAGAAATAAAATTAAATGAAACTGTAATCAACAATGTCTAGAAACCCAACTTTCTTATTTAAAAATATCCTTGATATTTGACGAAGCTCCATCTCAGTCACTGGGAACCCAAATTCGCTCATTTGATGAATGCAGGAAACAATTTGTTCATAATGGTTCTCCGTGGCATATTATAAGCTTCCGCAGCTACTCTGGTACTCATTCCATTTCTCATTGCTTCTAAACATGTAGTCAGACTTTCTTGCGTGTAGTCGCTATACCTCCGAGAGCCTAGGGCCCTTTTATACACCCTTGGCATCCTCTATAAACAATAAAACTAGATAAAGAAAATTCACCGGGATACTTTGCACCACTTCCGAGTGGGATACTCGGAATTTAACCAAGGAATGTGCATGCGTATAACAAAAACAAGAAAAAAATCATTGTTCGAATTTAAATCGCTCTCTTACACTTCGTACACGGTTGAAAACATTATTAAGAACGCGAATGAGATTTTACTTACATTTGTCATCGATTGGGAGCCTTTCACCACGAAGATTTTTTCACCCAACAAATAACGCAGATTTGAAGGTTAGCTTTTGAAATCCAACTGACGGCCTCTGACTGGTAGCCCAAGCGTACAATTTCGCTCCGCTAAATTTAACAATGCATCCTGTAATTGGATGATAATAGACTTTTACAGGCATGGTGCAAAGTAAGCCGAGGGTTGGCAAAGTAACCCCGTTTTACGGTACACGCAACTAGTATCATAATTTTTAAGCCATGTTTCACATTATGTAAGAATATCACGTGCTTGCTGACGATATTTTTATGCTTAATACTATCAACAGCATATCTCTACACTAAACACTGAGGGTCTGCCCGACGAGAGAGGAGAAGCCTGCCTTCCGCTGACGTATCCGTGAGAGAAAGAGAAGCCAGACAAACTGGCGCCGTAACGAGTTACGTAACAAAGAGGTTTACCCTCCCATAAAAAGTTATCACTTCAATTTTAATTTTCAATGCCTATTAACTGCTCATATTAATTACTTGTGTTTTCTTGTTGATTTAGTTAATCCCTATTAATAAACATTTAATGTTTTTCGAGATAATACAGACAAATTCCATATACCTCTCGACACTCTGTTCAACCACTAGGTGTGAAAATGCCGAAACGCAGCTGAATAATGATAGAAACGAAAGCGTTGAAAGTACATAATTTTCTATTTCCAGATGAACCAGAAAAATATTTAATCTCTGCTCCACCTGAATGCGGCGTGTAAATAAACGAAGGGACACATTAAATGTACGAAATGTTTGCACTAAAAAAAGAAACTTCCAAACAATCCATATGTCACTGCCATCCCGTGCAATGATTATTTTCTATATGATACAACGTGTTAATTATAAATTATCGTTAATTTCAATTGGAATTCTGGTGATGAATTCAATCAAAAACCGTTTATGTATCATCATAAAATCTAAGGCACTCAAGTTTCTCCCAAAAGAAAACAGGTTTTGATAGCGAGCTTGATAAAGAAATCAACTATCATCTGCTTCTTGCTTTTCATATTCATTGCGTGTACAAACGATGTTCTTTATCTAAATCAATTCGCGAAGCGATTCATTGAAAACGACTGTAAAATGTATGAGCCTCATTATTAACCTGTTGTTTCAATTTTTATTGCAGGGATTTCACGTTTAGCAGGTAACAAATTCCCAACTGGTTGCATTTGTATTAACAATTGGATTTGTATTATTGCATAAGACAATTTAACAGCTTTTCTCGATAACTTCTTGAGGAATGAAGAGAAGAGCCACGTTGGCGTTTTATTTGAAGTTTTTGGCACAAAAATGTTGACACTATTTGACAAATCTTGTGAAAATATAACTCTCAGTAAATATGTAACATTTGAGAATAGTTGATAATCTGCTTAAAATTAATGAAAAGATCCAAAACAAGCACTGTTCCCAACACCAGAACTGAAACACTCTTCTTGACGCGCGTGTCTACAGCCGAATAGTCTCATATCATGACTTGATTGGTTGTTCATAAATAAATGGAATAACAATAGGTGAGGTTGTCTACAGGTTGTTTTTCTTTGACTTTCTCGTAAATTCCTTAACGTCTTTCCTAATTTAAACACTCTCTGACTATTGCTACTATTCTACAAACTATTTCACGAGGAACGCTCCAAAATGATATGCTTGGACCCGAAAAAAACTTATTCAAATCAAAAAATCAGATGATATCACAGTTATTTATTGGCAAAAGATTGGTATTTTGATCAACATATTTTTCTATTTTCGTGAATGCTCGCCTACTTCAGTAATCTTAAAATAGTAAAATCATTAATAATTATTTTTGTTGAATCTAGTTGTCGCAGAACAAAAAGTAGATAGTTGGCCACTGTCACTTCTTCACGAATTATTATTTAGTCATCCTTGTTCACTGTGTCCAATATGGTTTATTCTACTGCAGAAAGGATAGAAAATATGTATATAAATATTTCGTTTATATAGATGAGTGGGAAAGTAGGGATTCAAATAACAGAGTGATGATTGAAAATACTTCTGAATACTACTTACTCTCACTTGAATAGATGTGAACCACAATAAACCCTTGCGGGTTGCGGTGGAGGAGGATATGGAAGTGTCCAATCTCCATATAGTCTTTTTAAACCAAAATTACTTTTTTGATCCTTTTCTGCCAGTCTTCTTCGGTAATATTAGATACTTCTTCTTTAACTAGCTCTATCACCTTCTTATCAAATTATGGAAAATTATTTTTACGCCTGATGCTTTGTTTCAATTTTCCCCAAATCAACTCGATGGGATTGAAAACACAAAAATAGGGAGGAAGTCTCAATATGGTGTGCCCATATTTTTCAGCAACACTCTCAAGGGCATACACTTTTTCAAATTTTTTGTCTGTAAAACTTCAAGTAGTTGGTGTTTGGTATAGTTATCTTCAAAATACAAATTGTTATCCATTAAAAAACTTTGTATTTCATCTTTCCTCGAATTTTTATTCGGTACTCTGATGAGCTGTCGCGAATGATAGGAAGCGTTGTCAAGAACTATTACACTATTCGCATCCAAATTTGGGATCAATGTGTTTTCAAACCATTCCTCAAAAATATTAGCTTCCATGTTCTCATGATAGTCAACATTGCAGTCCTCAAGTTTTTTCCCTCATAATTTCAAAGAATTCCGAACCCATCCTTCACTTCCTCCGCAATACACAATGATTAGTCGCGATCCTTTGTTTGTAGGCATGTTAAGCGTACACATACTCGAACCATCAGTCCACTCAGTGTCGTGAGTGTCATACCAAGTTTTGTCCAAATAGAAAATTTGCCGTTGTTCTTGTCTATATTTAGTTATTTGTTTTAAGTATTTCTTATGCAATTCCACTATTCTTCTGTTTTCCATAACTGCTTGACGTTTGTTTATCATTTTAAATCTAAATCCTAGTTTCTTTATCCAATTCTGAAGAGTTTTGTCATAGCAGCTCACGTTATGGCAGGAAGTATTTGATTTCTTCCTTGAGATTTCAATTGTAGGAATCTCATTGCTTTTGTAACAGTCGTGTATTGTTTTTTTTAACGATTTTATTAGATGAACATCTAAAGGTTTTGGTTACCCCGCATCACGTCGTGTTTTGCGTTCATAAGGTTTGTTTTTGACTATTTTACGTACAGATGAGAAAGGAATTTCGGTCAAATCTGATGTTGCTTGCAATAGTTTTTTTCCCTCGAAACCAAACTTGATATATAGATTCTTATATACATTGAAACATACTCTATGTGTTTCAATATTCAAATGCATCCGAATCTTATTCACTGGTATCTCTTTTTCGCATTGTTTACCATCGCTATTGGAATCACTTCACAGGAAAAAGTCTGCGTTGTTATCACACTCGTTATTACTATTAGTACTTGTCCAAGGACGCCACATTTGAAACAAATAACAAAAATTTTGAGTTATTATAACTTCACTAATATCAAATTTCAACACTCAAATCCCGATCAGTTCCTGAACTTAACATTGACGACACAACGGCGGTACCCATCGCTACATTATATTAGTCACCGTAACATAACCTCAAATTTAATTTTATAACTCTTCAGCCAATCATAAAACTCGGTTAGTAAAAATTATCCAATACGAACCGCCAGTTCTTCAGTCCAAGTGGACTAGTTCGTAGCGGCATTATTTCTTTGTATTGGTTTTTTTGGCCTTTGAGTTCGCCGATAGCTTTAAGAATTACTATATCAGTTACTTCAACTATACTATTGGATAATCGACAATCTATCAGACAAGTAGCTAGAGCGTCTGGTTTTGAAAGCCTACAAATTCCATCCTTTCATTATAAGGGTAGTTCAGAAATTAAACGAAGATGATCCTGATCGTCGACTTCAGTTTTTTGAGGTGTTCAGCGAGAAATTGACCAATAACCTAAACCATACAACATATGTTTTTCAAACGAAACTTTTTTCATGTTGAATGGTGAAGCGAATAGACATAACTGTCGTTACTGGGGCGATATGAATCCTCATTTGATGATGGAAACACATTCACAAACTCTTGGTAATCATATTGTCAGACAATCCTCCATTGAAGGTAATCTCAATGGAGACACATCCTTAAATCTATTACAAGACTGTGTCGATCCTGTGATTACACAAATTTTAGAAAATAATGACAATTCAGTAGAAGATGAAATAACATTCCAGCAGGATGATGCACCACCCACATTTTAATGTTCGGGTGAGAGAGTTTTTTGGACGAACGCTTTCCAGTGCGTTTAATTGGCAGAAGGAGTCCAGTGAAGTAGCCAGCTAGATCACCTGATCTCACACCGATGGACTTTATCCTGTGGGGACACCTGAAGTTGAAAGTGTACTCTACTAAGCCTACAAATCTAGAAGACCTGCGACAGAGAATTGTCCAGGAATGCCGATCGCTCCGGACATCTTGAATAATGTAAGGAACGCTTTCGAGAGTCGACTGTATTATTGTATGGAACCAGGTGGAGGTAATTTTGAATAATTTATCCGTTGATTTTGTTTCCACTGATATTATCTGTTGCTGATTCCCTCATCAAAATGAGCGACAGCAAATTTTCTGTTTTTCCTTGAATAAAACGTTCAACATTTAATTTCTCAATAACGAATGAACCAATTTCGAAAAAAATCACAGAGGTAATAGAGGGACAAAATAACTTTCAAGTGATGTTTCACTCGACCCCTCATGCCAATGAAAAAAATAGAGAGGGTAGTTGCTGACCGCAGAAGGGTGAAGTTTCTGGTATGATTTTCATATCAGAATTAGTCACGCTAGAAATAAAAAATAGAAATGGAACGCCCTGTATAATTGTCAAAGTTTAATTTTCACAAAACGATAAAAGTGCTATCATCAATTTGAATTGAAGGGGTTATATTTTTAGGAGTGATTAATTTTTGGGAAAGAAAGTTTTTGGATTTCTACTACTCCATCTTGATAAAAAAAAAGAAGGATGAGGGAATCTTCCAAAGAAAAGAAGGAAGTAACTCTATACATGGATGTGTAGATCATGCAAAGAAGTAACTTTCAGACACAAACTGAAAGAAAGTCCTCCTGAAACAGCTACTTTCATATAAACACTGAATTACCCGAAAGAAAAAAGTGTTTCTAAACAAATACTTCTATATGAACACTGAATTATACAGAAGATACTTTTCTTTACTCAGTTTGTATTTCAAACATTCGTTGTGGAATACGATCAGATATCATTCACATCAGTTCTACTTTCAATGAATGGTAATAAATTGCACTTACATGGAACACTGTCATCCTCACAGGTATACATCGATGTTTAGCCTTAAGACACTTGCCCTAAGGCTCTTCAGTACCAAATTGGATAACATAATAGAAAATACACATCCATGTATAGAGTTACTTATTGTCAAATTTATTACTTTCTTCCTTTCTTTGGAAGATTCCCTCATTTTTTGTATTGCTATCATCAACTTTTTCACTAATACTTGAAACCTTGTCAACATTTTTGTCGTTTTCTCAGCCGACATCGAGTGAAACAATTTTCGATGAACTGTTTCTAATAATCGTTTTGAAGCATGACCGGCATTTTCTCACATCTCTCTTTGCAACCGAGACTGAAATGGGATTCTGTTTGCAGTGAAAAGCGATTTTTTTCGACGGCCGATATTTCACGTATTTTTTTGCTTTCAGACTCGACAGGAAATCCTCTCGGGGCATGATTTATGAGAATGAGGAGCTTCGTTTGAAAACCATCAACATAAACGCCGAAGTGGAGAGCCGTATGTATATTATCTCAAATATCTAAAACAAACAAACTCATAGAAACGTTATGACGGGAAGGTTCAAAACATCCGACTCTCGAGAGTTTACAATCAATTTTAGGAATATAGGTTGCATTCAGATATACAGGGGTTGAATATGCTAATTCTAAAAACCGAATCATATTTTTTGAGACTGGAATGTGAAAATAGCCATAGAAGGTCGATNAATATATGAATATATATGAATAATACAATTGCATGGAGTGAACAAGTGATTAAGGATAAGTACAAAGTACTTGTTTCCTTGAAATTAACAGATAAATAGACAAATAAAAAAGGAAAAATATATGTATAAAAATTATCAAATGGTAAAATTTTAAAAATATACAACTCTAAAACTAATATATATAGTCAGCTTAAATTCTATAAAGAATACAATTCAAATAATACAAAAAAGTTAAATGACATACATTGGTTGTATTCCACTAGGGTTCAAATAGTTGGGAGATCATATTCCTTTCATTTTCATTGATATATTTCTTTAACTTTTTCTTGAAGTTTTGTTTACTTTTACATTTTTTTATTTCTCCTGGTAGGGTATTATAAATTTTTATTGAAACATAAGAGTATGCTCTTTGAGTTTTTGATTTTGTAGCATGCGGTAGGATGTGTTTGTTACGGTTTCGAGTATTGTATTCATGGTTAGGAATATCAGCTTTATGTTTTTGAAAGTGGTATTTCATATTCACACAAAGGTAAAATAATTGCCTGATATCCATGATTTTTATTTCTTTGTAGAGGCTATCAGAGTTGTATCTAGAGCTTTTCTGTAGCATTAATTTCAAGAACCGTCTCTGTATCACTTCTAGTCGATTGAGATGGGTTTTAAGCGCACCACCCCAGGCTTCAATACCATATCGGATATGACTTTCTACGAGAGAGGAGTATATTACTTTCATTTCTTCTATGCTTACATACATTCATATATACATACAAACATCGCCAGTTCAATAAAAGCTTGTAAAAATAATTAAGAACGAGTAGAAACATAACAAATTGTTTTTATTGAATGATTTATTTTGTAAGATAAATAAGATACAAAATCTATTATGATGAATTTGTCCGATCTTTCAAAATAAACAGGCGATAATAATATAGCAGGAGCTCGATAATTGAATGTAAACTATGTTTATTATCCAGAACAGACTGGAGATATTGTTATTGAGAATCTTCAAAGTTGATAATGTTTTGTCAAAAAACACACAAATACCCTGATTATTTTTTTTCAAACTCTAAATTGGAGCTGAACGGATTTTGCAACAGTTGATGCCTTCATTGAAATATACCTCATTTTTGCAGGTCAATCAGATATAAAAAAATTGAAGAAAGAAAACGAAATGTTGAAAAAAGGCCTGTGGTACCTGAGAGACGAATACGACAAATTGGAGAAACTCATAAAGGATAAGAAAATCGATTTTTCATCATCCTCTACCACGTGTTCAACATCCAGTGATTCGGTAAGGGAATATTTTCAACTGAACCGAAAATTAAATTTGATGTAACTCGAGGTTCAGTACTGAGCCCCATTTCTTGCATATTATACATAAAGGACATGAAAATTATGTCTAATGAAGTCTGTAAACAATTTTTTCACTCCAGAACCAAAAACTGACTCCATTGCGGGTTCCGCTAACGAAGTTAGCATCATTAGCAAATGACTGAAACTAAATTTGAACCAGGAGCTTTCGTATGCATCAACTGGAGATGCAAACTTCTAATGTTACTAAAATTTTTTGGGGTACCAACAGATAATAAATGTATCGCAGTAAATTAATAAAATGGATGAGTAAAGAAAGTATCAACCCAAGATGGCGATGGCATCTGTATCTGAAGAGTAGGGAGGGTGAGTGTAAGCCCACAGCACTTAGGTCACATGAGACCCATTGTACATCCTCCCGAGGAGTTGTCCCCCTAGGAAGGTGGACAGGTCAATGGGATACATTTCCTTTACATCAGCAGGTGTAGGCCAAGACTCACCGAACACACACTCTCTTATTGGCGATAACTCCGGGCACTCGCATAGGACATGCCTGACAGTCTCATCTTCCATTTCACACATTCTGCATAGAGGTGTGTCCACTAGCCCCATATTGTGGAGGTGTTTCCTCAATTGACAGTAACCAGTCAGAAATTCTATTGTTGAGCGTAGACTTTTCCTGGTCATCGCCAGATATTTCTTCGGCGCCAGCATTCCAGCGCCACCACAGGTGATCCTGGCAAGATTGCATCCTTTAATTCCATCCCATCTTCTTAGGAATTGAGCACGGGTGTAACATTTGCCTAGTTCCGCAATTGTCGAAGTCATCAAACCGTAAGTCCACTGGGTCCTTAAATTCTTAGTCCAGACGCTTCCTTGGCTAAAGAGTCGGCAATGCGATTACATTTACTCCTGTCGTGCCCTTTAACCCACCTCAGGATAATGTTATTATCTACCGAGGCATTGGCTAAATTTTGGTGACGTTCTAGTGCTAGCCCTGAGATTGCAAGTTGTCTGTTCAAGGCTAATAGGTTTTGTCTGCTGTCAGTACAGATTGTTATGTTTTTGCCAGAAATTCCTTTCCTGGATATTTCTTTTGTGGCGATTGAGATACCAGCAAATTCTGTTTGAACCACGCTGGTTTTTTTCCACTCCCCACTCAATGCTTAGGCTTAGTGATCTGCAGTACACTCCACATCCTGAGCCTTCTTTGGTTTTTGAGCCGTCTGTATATATGCGTATTGCATTTGTAGCATCTGTAGGGTTCATTGAACACAGACCTGAGTTCAATTGCATCACTGGTTGCCTGCAGCAGAGGTTGCGCAGTAAACGTTTCTCGCCATAGGCTCAGCCTCAATTGACCTATTCCTACTTCGAGGTTTACACCAGCCGTGCGCAATCGTACCATGGCCATTGACGCCTTAACGTACAGATCCAGAGGGGTCAGACCCTCAATTAATTCCATAGCTGCGGTTGGTGTTGTTTTCATGGCTCCTGTGATGTTTAAACAAGCCCGTCGCTGTATTTGATATAATTTTCAATTGATTTAATTAATTACGTTAATATAGGTCTTATTATTGCAGTTTAGATCCAAGGGATCACACGGGGTGAAAGACCCCATACGCGTCCCACTGTCCTCCGACATTGCTCATAAGCAGCGGCATGACCAGACATTCCATTTGGCCTGGCGCGTATCCTGATCTGGAACCACGTGACGGGTATGGCGTGTCGTCGGCCATTTTTAAAATCACGGAACCTAAACTGTCATGGAACTTTAGACTGTCATTTTCCGCAACTGTTTATCCATCCATCCATCCATCCATCCATCCATCCATCCATCCATCCATCCATCCATCCATCCATCCATGAATCATTTCCACGTCGCTAGTTCATAGGAGTACATAATTGAGTATGTTAAAGTGAAAAATGTAGTAATTATTTTAAACATTCAATGTTGTTGAATGATTTGATAAGACAAATCTTAAAATACCTTTCATAATTCAGGAAAATGATGGCGACTGTTTTTTGGAATAGTCATGGAGTTATTTCAAAAGATTAGCTTCAAAAACTAAAAACAATTACAGGAGCATACAACGCATTTTTACGTGGAAACTGAAGGCAGAACTTACGGAAAAACGGCCAAATTTGCAGAAAAAGAAAATCCTTTTTCACCCAAACAACGGACCGTCCCACTGAGGACGGTTGCCTTGGCGAAAATCCACGAATTACGATTTGAACTGCTTCACCATCCGCCTAACTCACCAGATCTAGTCCCAAGCGACTTCTGTTTGTTCTCTCATTTAAAAACTGCGCTCGGAGGACAGAGATTTTCGTTAAATGAAGGAAACACTAGGAAACAGAGTAGTTCTCCATTCTCGTCAATCCAACAGATATTTCATGAAGTTTCCTTTCACAGAGACAAATACAAATGAAACTTTTACAGCATGCGACCAAATTTGTTTCCAAGGTCACGACTAATCGGAAATCTTCACCGAGAACCACCGAATTGGTTTTTCCTGTAACCTCTCGAAGCATCACTTGAAAAACACCCTCTACACATCATTACGTCAAAACCCATTAAGAT
The DNA here is from genome assembly GCF_000500325.1 of Leptinotarsa decemlineata. NCBI lineage: Eukaryota > Metazoa > Arthropoda > Insecta > Coleoptera > Chrysomelidae > Leptinotarsa > Leptinotarsa decemlineata. Next base: position 21,923 of record NW_019291758.1, on the reverse strand, counting down.
TTCGATCGTAGTTGTCCCGAGGATATATCGAGGGGGTAATTGAAGTTCGATTGTCCCGAAATTATCTGTCATTTTATTACCGGCGAGTAACACAATAATAAATCGTAGGGCGACGGTAAATCACTGGGGGAAAAGAAAGATAAACAGACAGAAGCGAATGTGTTTGGCAAACAAATACGCCGACCTCCGCGCATCCCTGTCGGTGACGTCCGGATGAATTAATATAATTATTGTTTTTTTTGAGCGACGGGTGGCCGAGTAGAATTAAGTACCAGTGAAATTAGTTGGGGAGAGGGCTCGTGATTAAATTTAAGTCTTGGTCGTTGGTCTCGGCAACGACGAAGTTTTTCTAAGCGTAGATGAAATATTGTTAGTAGTAGTAGTTAGTGGTGGTGGTGATAGTGGTAGTAGTAGAAGTAGTAGTAGTAGTAGTAGTAGTAGCAGTAGTAGTAGTAGTAGTAGCAGCAGTAGTAGTAGTAGCAGTAGTAGTAGTAGCAGTAGTAGTAGCAGTAGTAGTAGTAGCAGTAGTAGTAGCAGCAGCAGTAGTAGCAGTAGTAGTGAATGACAGCGAAACAACTCAAGCTTGCCCCTCAGAAGTCAGAAGTAGTACTGCTGGTAGCAGGCAGAAAACTGAAAAGTATCACAATTGAATTGGAGGAAACGAACATCCGTAGCCAAGAATTTATTGAATACCTGGGAATCCACATAGACCGAAATATGAAAATGGGAGCTCATGTTCGAAAAATAGCAGAAAAAGCGGGAAAAGCCATAAGCCACATAAGCAGGATAATGCCCAACGTTGGGGGTCCTCGNTGGTGAGAAGTATGGCCTCCATTATCAACATATCATCTTCTATCAAGTAAATTGAATTCTAAGATTATCCGATAGCTTCTAGTTTGGCAGATAGTAGGTAATGATCAATTGTATCAAATACTTTCTGAATGCCAGTATACATAAAATTTACTTGTTCACAATTGTTTTCTGATAGATAAAGGATCATCTGAGAAGAGAACACAATAATTTCTTCGACAGAAAAAATATACCTACTCACTGGATAATGTCCATCTCTCTTATAGAACATCTTATAGGATACCTCAACAAAATAAAGCTACGTAAAAAAGACTTTTGCAGCAGGCAATTCAGTTAAGAGGCAGAGAGACCTCGTCATGCCAAATGTCCAATGAGAGACTTGTATAATTGTGATGCACTGTTTGGAACCTTTGGTGTAGTACTGAATATTACTGGAGTTTCTTCCCAATACAAAATCGTTATTTTCAACACATTGACACGTGTTTCGATCACTAAGTGATCATCTTCAAGAGGAAGATTAAGCTGGAAGAACTTTTGCAAGGCTAACCCTATTTATACTATACAGGTACACTATACAGGTGTACCACACTTGTATAGACTTGTATCAACTAAAGACTTGTATGAACTACTAAATGGAAAAGGACCCATAGTGGGTGTCATGAAATAATGAGAGGGAAGATGCAACAAGCCCATGACATTTTCTGAACCCTTGAAAGAAATGAACAAGTCACAAGACTCACCCTGCACTTTTTTACTCTGAGATGTTATTGTTAAGAACAAAACCATTCAAATTCTTTATCCATGACCCAGGTCAGTTCCACCAATGAAACCTATGCCAGATCGAGACAGTCTTGACTAGTATTTGATCTCAGATGTAATGCTTTTGGACTCTGGTATCAGCCAGTTAACTGCTTGCAATGAACCATGCGAGGAGAATCAGATTTTTCGGCTATGCAACGGTCTACCTGCAGTTTGCCTGGTGTGAGGTTTCTGTCAAACCAATTAATGACGTCTTCATTATGAAAATCGCCAACGATAAGTGACTCACTGATTTTAGACGATCAGAAAAAGTATAAGCTAAAAACCTGAACAGATCAATAGTTGTTATCTTGTACTGTTATTTCAAGTGTAANGTGATTAATTTTTGGGAAAGAAAGTTTTTGGCTTTCTACTCCATCTTGATACAAAAAAAAAGGATGACGGAATCTTCCAAAGAAAGGAAGGACGTAATCACGTGAAAATAAATAACTCTATACATGGATGTGAAGATCATGCAAAAAAGCATGAAAGCTGAAAGATCTACACATCCATGTATAGAGTTACTTATTTTCAAATTGATTATTTCCTTCCTTTCTTTGGAAGATTCCCTCATCCCTTTTTTCTCTTTTTTTTTTCGCTAGATGTAATGCATTTTGAACATTTCAATTTATGTTTATGATTTACAGAAGTATGGAAAGTCTCAGTTCGAAGCCCATAGAAGAACTGTCAGTTTCGCAACAAAATCTATGTTTGATACCGCCCCCCAAACGTGCCGTGGACCACAATATAATACCCAATAGCGCACCCGTCATGGGTATGGCAGACATCGACACGAATCCTTTCTTTTTCGGAAATTTGAGGGACAATTATGTCAACGCAGATTACTTTGGCGTGAGATACAATCCCGATAATTTTTTTTCGAAGGAAAGTCTACAAAAAGAAAACGAAGGTGAGTAATATATTTGATAATCCGTATTTTAATGCATGAATGCATTCAAATATTGATTTCATTCAAGTAAATGTTGATCGACTGAGCGCTGATGTCACTCATGAGTGATTCGATAATTTTGGCGCAGTGGGTATGATACACATTATGACTCAAGGGTAATGTGCTTAGATTTATTGAATTATTGGCCATTTCAGTAAGGCAGTCAGAGGTATGACGATAAGATATTTCTATGCGAAGTTATAATAACCTTATTGTTGAAGATTGACTGAAAGAGCTTCTAGATTATTTGTAGTAAACATGGAGTTGGTCTTATTGATATGGGACATGTTACAGGTAAAATGGGTCCCACATCAGGTTCGAAGACAAACCTACTAGATCTGACTTCATCAGAACACGTTTCGAGCGAAAACGAAGGGACCATCAGACTCAATCCGAACAAATCCAAAAAAACCGACGAAAAATTACAACAAACCACCGAGCAATCCAAAGACGACATGAAATCTCCCAAGATGAGCATTCGAAAAAAAGTTTCGATACACTTCAAAGGCAAAAAGGGACAAAACAAAAACCTCCTCTACGGATCAGAGCCCATAATTCCCAAAACCCCACCGGAAAGGAAAATGTCTATCTTCGAAAGATTCAATGATAAAGACAAGAACAAGTCGACGAATCCGAAAACTCCGACTCTGGAAACGAGAAAATCTGTTGTAGAATCTAATGCGGAGCCGAAAACGACTAGTAGTTCAGAGAGCAAGTCCAGTTCCGAAAAAAGAAATTCCATAGCGACTGAAAAAAAGGACAAAGGTCTTGAGAAGAAGATTGGGAAAAGCAGATCAGTAAGCCCCGATCGTAAACATGTTCAAGTTAAAGATGAAGGTAACTATTTTCTTATTTATCGATTACTTCTAGCTATTGATTGATTCTGACTTTCCAGAAAAAGCAAGTGCTGGTTGTAATGTGATCATAATTCCCCAAGTTCGTAAAAAAATAAAGAAAGTCTTCAAATATTCAACTATAACAATTACTGAACCCAATGTTGATTATTCTCAAATATAAACCACCAGTGAACAATAAAGTTTAGTTATGGGTCAGTCGTAGTTGATACACCTACATATATTTAATTACTCCACTTCAACTGAATTAAGCTTACTGCAAAGTTTGGTTCATATATTGATATACTCGTAATTCACATCAACGCTACACAACATAATATATATTGTAACGAATCTGAAGACGCCCCTGACCGATATGTCGGCCAGCGAATAAACATATGCCATCACCGCAAAAGGAATGCAGTCGGCAACCGCTGGTTAAACTCTTGCCGAGTACCGAAACGACTTCAGAATTCTAGAACGATCGTTACCGATATATAAGCCCGGCTTCTCGTCCCAAGAGTGCAGTTTAGTTCAGAAAGTGAATCGAACGGTTAAACAAGGAATTCAAAAAGTGGAAATAAATTAAGCGTTAGTTGCTTAGTGTTGTAAATAAATTAGTTTGTGATTAGTGAAATATTGTTGGAAATGAATTCGTTTAAGATACTCAATTCATTAATTCGTTACAATATCAATATAAAACAGTATCTTTCACTTCCCACATAGACCAGGCTATTTCATCAGCGAATCGAATGTTGGGCTTTATAATAATGAGTACCAGAGAATTCAAGAATATTAATACGATTCTATCACTGTTTAATGCCTATGTGAGGCCTAAACTAGAATACGGCGTGGTAATATGGTATCCAATTTACAATTGCCACATACATCAAATTGATGCTGTTCAAAAACAATTTTTCAAATATCTGTCTTTCAAGGTCACAGGAATATATCCTCAGAGGGGAACCGACTATTCTATCCTTCTGAATCAATTTAAAGTAATATCTCTGAATACACGACGACTTTTTGTCACAATCTCCTTTCTTCACAAACTGCTAAACAATAAGATCTCGTGTGTACCTCTTTTACAAACGATCAACTTCCGCACCCCACGCCTTAATTCCATATACCAAACGACATTTTACTGTGATCTTGTCAGAACAAATAACAACTATAATTCAATATGTGATATATGTGATATTATTCACAATTCTCAAACTTTTATTTTAAAATGTATTCTCACTACAACCTTTTAGCTGTGATCACTTTTCGTTTCGCTTCTTGTGATATATTTCTATTTCTACTTATTTTTCTTTTAGTTGTAGCAATCTTTTTTTTTAACTAATTATACTGTTTTGCATATATTTACATCAATACCTTTGTACATTTCCTGTAATTGGGTGAGTGCCTGTTGGAAATAAAGTGCTATCAATCAATCAATCAATCAATCAGTAATATATGAATAAGTATTAAGATAATACATGGAAAACTCTCATAGAGGTGAACCTCTAGAAGTATTGGGCCGAAGACATTTGTCTTCAACTGTTCATCGCCAACTTTTTGAATAACTTTACAAATTGTGTTTATAAATTTATTAGGTTGGATTGTGATACTCTCCATGGAGGTTCCATAGTGCAGATCACAAATCTGCATCTTAACTATTTTTAAAATATGAGCAGGTAATGTAGACCATCTGCTTCGTTGGTCTGATGACCCCACACTATTTGGTCAACTATTTTCAATGAAACAATTAATATTGAAGCATTATTTGCTTCTTTCCTTCTGTTTCTTTCCTTGATCTTTCTTTGTTTATTTTAATTTTTCCATTGCTGCTTGTCTTGTTGGTCCAGTTTTCGATTCTACGTTCTTGGTTATCTAAGTTCGCCTACAGTTTACTTTCTAGGAACCTTTTGATTCATTCCAGTTATCAGGAACATAACGGTATTTAGTACTATGATCACCATCTTCTTCAGTACAAATTGTCCGACCACCGCCTCCATCCATCTGGTGTTAGGACCTTCTCGTCAGGCGACTAGGACATTCTAACGTATTCAACACACTATCCTAGCAGGCCATGATGAACCCCTCAGTTTCCGACTCCAACCCATTCGACCTGGGGAAAGCAAAGGTCTGGTGGTTTGATAAGCTGTTGTTGTAGAAGACCCCTTGCGTTGTTTTATCCTTGTGTTAACGCAGGAGTGAAGTGCAGCTTTTATATGTACGGATTCTAGCTCCATGACATAGTTGGTATCACCTTGTTCAGTGTCGAAAACTAAACCGAGTTCATCAGCTATTTAGGCAGCTGCCTTAAAGAGGAATGCTCCAATTGCTGTTTTGATTAGCTTCCGGGTTTTGTCGTGATCTTCTTTGGTTATAATCCCCAAACGTTTCAACTGCAACTGCGGCATTCATCTTCAGTGGCGTGATCGAAGTAGTTTTCTTTAAGTGTCAACAACAACAGTTTCAGTTGTTGTTGACACACGTGAAACCCCACGATGCAATTGTTGCTCTCTCATGATATCGCACGATACAAAGACGGGTATCCGAACTCCTGATAACTTTACAGGCATCATTCAGTACCATTCTGTCAGAAATATTGACTTCATTGACTTCAATGATGATTTCATGCAAATGTTGTCCGCGGCTCCGCTTTAGATGGCCCATGCGCAAGATCCAATTTTGGCACACTCTCTCTAACATATCGACCGGTATTTCACGTAGAAATGCTTCAATATTGGCTTCCAGAGCGTCAGTCGTTGCTGGTTTATCCCTGTAGACATGAGATTCAACATGACCCCACAAGAAATAATCCAAAGTCGTTAAATCATACGATCTAGGCGGCCAATTGACGGGCCCCAAACGTGAGATAAACTGTTCACCAAAAGCGGCTCTTAATTGGGCCATTGTTTCGCGTGCCGTGTGACATGTGGCACCGTCTTGTTGAAACCACATGTCAGGCATATCCAATTCTTCCATTTTGGGCAACAAAAAGTCGTCAATCATTACACGGAGCGCTCTTAATTGACAGTAACGTTCCGGCAATTGTCCACACCAAACAGTGACTTTTTCGGGATGCATCAGTAGCTCTTGCAATGCTTGTGGTTGGTCGGCAATTTTGCTTGCTAACGTATCCATTCAACTAGAAATGAGCCTCGTCGCTGAACACAATTTTTCGCTACATCTTATAAGGTTTTACACCCAAATCCTTTAGCAAAATTTTCCACGAAGTGGGGTAACAGAGGCCCAGTTGCTGCGAACGGCGGCGAATCGACATTTCACGATCATCACGAACACTGGCGGATACAGCCGCAATATTTTCTTCGATCCTCACTCTACGTATGCGTGTTGGGGTTTAATGTCCAATAATGTAAACTGGGTTCGAAATTTAGTCACAAGCTTCCGAATAGCTCCCTCAGTAGGCCGACGAAACTGCCCATAAATTGGAAGAAGTGCACCGAGCATGAATTTTATTAATGAAATTCAATAATTTGCAAGCGTTGTTCATTCGTAAGTCGATTCATGGTTAAATTATAGACCAAACTGAACACGTTTGACAACGACACAAGACACGATTCACGCGTTGTCTGTCAAAAACAGTGTTGCCAAAAAGATTCTAGCAAAAAATTACTTATACTTGTTTCCGTGTGTTTCAAAATAGGGACAACTTTATTCGAAAAAAAAAACTCAACCTCCTTCTCCTCCTCCTCTCCTCCACCAGCGAATTTCAGTTGGTGTTATGTACTGTACAGGGCCGAATTTACCCATTCGTACAGGGCCGAATTCGCCCATTCGCTACAGTGTAAAATGGAAAATAGATTCGTAGATTTGATATTGATGGCATTAATATAAGTTCTTGTATTCTTTCAGGTATTCAAAAGAGGCACCGCAAACACAAAAAACTCGAGAAAGGTAAGCTGCGGCGGTCGAACATCATCCTCGCCGAACCGAGAAGTTTCCGGGAAAGATCGTTCAGCGTCTGCACCGACAGGTCGAACACTCTAGGCTTGGGAATAGGTTTAGGTTTCGGTTCGATGTATTTCGAAGAGTACTCGGACCGGGAAAGAACGAACAGCGTGAGCAGTTGCGAGACGGCGGAAAATACGAGGAAAATGTCGACGATTCCTAATGCGCCTCTTTCCGGGAAGCTGCCCTGGTGCGGGTGTTGGGGCAACGGGTGCTTGTGACGCCGATAAAATCAAGATACGTTCATTTTCCACGTGCATGAGATATTGGAATTATCCTCATATCTACCAGGTCTATCATTGTGCAAAACAGGGTATAATATGATGAAGTGCTTATGTAACGGACCTTGCGGCGAAAAAATGAACTATTCATATGAAAAAAAAAGAATCTTAGCTCGTTAATAGAATCGAAAATCGGAATTTAGTGATTACCAAAGAGTTAAAAGGATAAATGAAATTGACATTACTATTAACATATTCAATTCGTATAATTATTTGTTCCAAAAATGTTATTTTTCACAGGCTTAGATCATGTTTTTTTAATATATCGATTTCAAAAGTTGTGTTATTCTGTTTTAGTATTCACACGTTGAAAGGTAAGACCTCGTTATTCCTTAGCTCGCACAAGTTTCGACTTTTGAGGGTTGTCGTTCGTAGGGGTGCTGGTTAACGGAAAACATATTTTAAACAAACCTGTTGTTCTTGAAATTCCATGGATATGAATCGAAGCAGTTGGGTGGTTCAATGATGCAACAAATTCATTCACATAATAATAATAATTTTTGCGGAACGTTTTGCCAGTCATCAGGATCATTATTAGTGTTCTATTAGTATCAATGGTAACGGGATCAAAGATAGCCATGCTGTGGGGCCGTACGTTGAAGAATAAACCTTCGATTAACCACACCTCACACAAATCTACGGAGGGCCGGTTTGGGAATAACGAAAGTACAGCAACAGCAGCATCAAAGATATTGTTGAATCCACCCCCAAGGTAGAACCCTTGTCCCTACTCTTTTCCTACCTTCTTTAAAACTCCACTTGCATACAACATATCATTTGGAGTCCCTCTCATGACCTATAACCCTCTCTAGTCGTGCCACTGATGCAGCTAGTTCTATGGGTGAATTTTGCGAATGCATCGGTCTATTTCTGAACAATCTTGAAACTGATACTTATTTGAAACTGATACAGCCGGAGGCCTTTCAATGGAGCATCTTTCCTCTATCCATTGCCACCACTGTCAATGGAACCCTCACTCTTTCAAATTGGCGGGGTAGAAAACCCTTTTCTTTATTTCCATAATAATACAATAATTACAATAACAATAATCAACAATTAACAATAATAATCAAAATAAACATGTCTTCTGTTGCTTGTACATAGCTCGATGCCCGAACAATATCTATGGCCGCCAAAGAGACCGTCGCCAACACTCGAGGTCCTTGCTACTCCAGATCCTTGGCACCAAGCTAACAGCCTGCCCTTCACCCTTCTCTTTCATCCCTCACCATACTTTCCGCCCATTCATTGACAAACCTTATCCATTCACTATTCTTTCCATTCTCTCCTCTCAATGCTATCTCGCCATTTTCTCGCTCCTTATATTCTTTCCATTCACGCCATCCAGTACTGTATCCATCCATGCATCTTTCTATCACGTGTTCCGCCGTTTCGGGCTCACCGTAGCCGCAGAAACATGGTAGTTCCGGGCCCAGGTTAAACCCGACAAGGTATCCCGGAAAGTTACCATGTCCCGTAAGCAGCTGGGTGGCATTCCGCGACAGATTCAGTGATTCACTCCTGACTATCCTGCAGAATCTGCAGAACAGCCGCCCAGTCTCTCCCGTGTCCCATTTCCCCTGCCACTCTGTCCTGATTCGTTCTTTAATCCTCTTCCTCTCTTCATTCTTACAACCTATTCTCACTACTTCCCATGTAACCTCAGCTTTCCTCATACCTCTTGTTGCCTCCTCATGAGCTTTCTTATTTCCGAGATTGTTGTTCTCATGACCGCGCTTCCAGATTAAGCAGGTCCGCGCTCCCCTCGCATTCCTCTCCTCTATCATCCTCTGTATTCGCACTACCCTCTCATTCATACGTTCCACAGCCATGGCAGAATTGCTTATCACAGTCACACTCTCGTTCATATCCCACATACCTATCACTTTCTCAATCGCTATCACTTCTGCCTCGTTCACGCTACTCTGTCCGAAGATTCTTTCGTTCCCCTGTACCAATTCATTTTCCTCCCGTTCGTACACCCAGCCTATGTCCATTCGTTCGTCTTCCAGTTTCGCCCCTAGAAAGGCAAGCTGGATGATGACCTAGGGGGACCATTTCTCGGAAGGATATCTCCTAGTGACCTGTTCATCTTCCTGGAAAGGTCATGCTAGACGATGACCTAGGAGGACAACTCCTCGGAAGGATGTACAATGGCCTAAGTGCTGTAGGCCTACACTAACCCTGCCTTCTCTACAGATTCAGATAGTTCAAGAGAAGCATGTGGTCATAACCTCTCCCGAAGTGGTGACCAGAAAAGAGTTTCATAGTCCACTTTGCTTCTAATGAATGTATGACGCAGTATTTTCAAATTGTCTATAATAGAAAAACTAGACCAGTTTCGCACACATTAATCGAGTTATCTCTTAAAGCAGTAACAACTGAAGGATGATACTGATTATATCTGTGAGCAAAATATTTCCAAATTTCGATTCAAGAATATGACGAACAAAAGGGGGCCTAGATTGGATCATTCTGGGACACCTGAAGTAGTTAGATAATGGTGAGAAGTATGGCCTCCATATTCAACATACCATCTTCTATCAAGTAAATGGAAATCTATGAGTACAACCAAAGAATAAAATTATCCGGTTGCTTCGTTGATAATGATCAATTGTACCAAATGATTTCTGAATGTCAGTACACATAATACTTACCTGTTCACGATTGTTTTCTACTAGATAAAGGGATCATCTGAGAAAAGAACTGAGGAACTTCTTCAACAGAAAAGGCTGGGAAAAATGCCTACTCACTGGATAATGTCCATCTCTCTTATAGGACACCTTATAGGATACCTCAACAAAATACAGCTACTTATGTAAAAAATACTTTTGCAGCAGGCAATTCAGTTAAGAGGCAGAGATAACTCGTCATGCTAAATGTCCAATGGGAGACTTGTATAAACTACTAAATGAAACAAGGCCCATAGCGGGTGTCATGAAATAATGGGAGGGAAAATGCAACAAGCCCATGAAATGTTCTGAACCCTTGAAAGAAATGAACAAGTCAGAAGACTCATCCTGCAATTTTTCACTCAGAGATGTTATTGTTAAGAACAAAACCATTCAAATTCTTTATCCATGACCCACGTCAGTTCCACCAATGAAACCTATGCCAGATCGAGACAGCCTTGACTAGTATTTGATCTCAGATGTAATGCTTTTGGACTCTGGTATCAGCCAGTTAACTGCTTGCAATGAACCATGCGAGGAGAATCAGATTTTTCGGCTGTGCAACGGTCTACCTGCAGTTTGCCTGGTGTGAGGTTTCTGTCAAACCAATTAATGACGTCTTCATTATGAAAATCGCCAACGATAAGTGACTCACTGATTTTAGACGATCAGAAAAAGTATAAGCTAAAAACCTGAACAGATCAATAGTTGTTATCTTGTACTGTTATTTCAAGTGTAATCAAATATGATTGTTTCTGAGTGCCTGCTCTTCATGTGATCATATCACACATGCATAGGCACGGCACGACTGCAACTCCCTTATATAACCTCAACATTCAGATCGGAAACAAGCCGGTAACTAGGCCAGAAGTTGTGTCATGCCGTAAGATAACAGACACGGTTGTATTTTTCGTATATAACTTTATTATTCAGATCGGAATCAAGCCGGTAACCAGGCCGGCGGCACAGATGTTCGCGTAATGAAGATTCCTTCATGTCAATAATTATTATCACCACAGTTAACCTACAACCTAACCTCCCTACACTAGATACAGACGAAACTAATGAAAGGGGCCATGAAACAAATACGTATGATTCATCATAACTATGTCGGACGATATCGCATCTAAATTAAAATCATCCATCCCCATTAAGCCGATCGTAAAAGTACCGACTCACTGCTCTGCAGAAAACTCCGTGTTAACATTCAAATGTCTGTTTCCTGTCTGCGGTCGTGTTTACATTTCAGAACGTGATATAAATAATAAGACTTTCCAGATGGAAGTGATATAGATGGATTTTGTAATGAAAAAAGAAACTAATAAATGGATATTTCAAAGGAGATGCAGGTTTATTAGGTGAAAAGATAGAGTGAAAGCAGACGTATTCGTTTGAAACTGTGTTTTGAGGAAATGAAGAAATGTCGGCATTTTTTTAAGAAATTGTTTCTTATGAAACATCATTGATGATCCGTTTAAAAAATAGCTGATAAACCGTTGAAAAAATAGCTATAACTAACCTAGATTGAAATAGCTAATCTAATCTGGATAGCTGATCCGTTATCTGATCTATATAGCTATTCCGTGGAAAATAGCTGATACTAAATCCTAGTCTTCAAATAACTGAAAATCTTAGCTGATTATTCAACGTGGATTTCTTTTGTTAAAAAATACTTTCCATGATAGTTAAAAAACGAAAAAATTCATACTTTTCAGGTCATGCTTACACTGTATCCAGAAGTCTTCACATATAATTCTGATAATCCGTTGAAAAAATACCCTCCAAATTCCTCACTCAAAAGAAATAATGTAGGCGTCTGGTTTCGGACAACACAGTTCAGGTATTTTTCATAAAACAGATGTTCCCAATAACGTTCGTAAAGAATGTTATTTGAGCTTTTACTTTGGTTGACTCTCTAAAAGTGTCAACACATTTCCCACCGTAGAATATGAAGAATAATTAGCACATACTTGACAGAGACCATTTCGAATATAGTCATGAACATATGTTAGTTGACCAGATGTACAGATGCCTATCTTCCCTTTCCGAGCTGAATATCGAGATATTTTCACAAATTTTGAAGGGGCTGTTTCAAATTAATTGATAATTAAAAAACAATTTTATATCTAAACTTACAGTCTGTTTATGTTCAGGTTGATGTACTATCTTTAAATTGTTACCTGACCCGCCATAGGTCTCATCAGTGGTACTATGCTGAACCATGAATGCATTGCTTGTTGCCTTGTACTCCTGGAAACGATGAGTTATGAAAACTCATGAGTTTTCATAACGATGAGTTATTGAGTTATGAAAACTCATGAGTTTTCATAACGATTAGTTATTGAGTTATGAAAACTCATTGTTTCCAGGAGTAAAAGGCAACATTTCGTTTTCGTAAATTATGAATGGACGACAAGAGATTCCACTTATACAATATTTCACCCATTTTACCATCATTTATTATATTATATCTTTGAAGAACATGTCTTAACCTATCATTGAAACAACTGGCATGTCAGTTTCAGGAACTGAAACAATCCAAGTATTGTTTTATTTCTATTTTATACTTCACTTTCTATCTCACATTTTTCTTTCATTTCTCTTGCCCTTGGCTTACCGATCTACAAATATTTCTAGTACTAAATGAAACCAGCGCCTGAAAGCCAAATATTCGGGATCCAATACCACACGACGCTGTTTCTACCTGCTAAAGGCCTCATCAGTGCTGTTATACTGAAACACAAATGCATTGTTCGACTCAACTATCCTAAATTGCCATCTATGAGACTTAATCCATGAATATTGTTACGTTTTTTCCGTGGATCTGACAAGAACTCGCTACATTGTACAATCAAACTCAACTTCATTTCACTGATACACTGACAGTACAACACAAACACTTCAACTAAAACTTCAGACTGATATTCGAATGTATATAGCTTCATTACATCACTTCGTATCGCACATTCAACTAGACTTCCCCAATCTGCCTGATGGTAGTATTTATATATCGTAAAGGAAGTCTCTGGAAGCTGAGAAGGAAGTCTCTAGAAGCTGAGGAAGTCTCTCGAAGCGACGCGATATCTAGAACGATCGAGAAACGCAAGTAGAATTGAACGCGACCTTGGCCAAGTCACACTCGATTGACAAAGACCAGCAGCGGACGGATTTTTTTTAGGGGATAATTTACAACCACATCTATTATGAACAAGGCTCCAAGAGTCGTCACTGCATTCGTGGTTCAGCCCAACATCATTGATGGGACCAATGTCGGGTCGAAACGGCGCTATATNGATGGTCAATATATATATATATATATATCAAAAGGGCTCCACGAAGTTTAAAATTTATAGGCCAATTATTTATACCTTTTATCCCATTATTTATACAAACGGAGATTGGGAAAAAATTTGTTAGTTAACAATTGAATAACTTTTTGAAAAATGGTGATGAAACTTTTCTTTCTACGGGACTCGATTCATTCAAGTATTAAAAAGTGTTAAAGGGGCGTCTTTATTTACCACAATAGGTGCAATTGTGTGTGGTGATCATGCTTTGATCATGCATCTATTATTGTTTGGGTTGCTTTTTTGTTGGATGGATAGATGAATTTAAAAGTCTACATAGCTTTGACATTACAAACCTTTCAATCCAAATGTGAATTATCTTTATAAAAGATGTGAATCTTATACAAACCAACGACATTTTGGTAGGAAATTCTGAGGATATCAAATTTGCAGAAGGGAATCAACACCCAAATCGAAATCAATCAACTAGACGGATACGACTTATGCCAACAGGAAGTACATCAGGTGGAGAAGAATCCCATTGGATTCGAGAATTTGGAACAGGCGGATAAAAGTGATACAACAGAGAAATCCAATCTTGATGAAGTGTATGCTTAACAATTTTATAACAGAAGATTGATCAATGTAATATTATCAAACTTCAGTGGAAATCAGACAGACATATACGTAAAGAAGAATCGAAAAAAATCAACAATCAAAAAATCGTTTCCAGGAGTACAAGGCAACTTTTCGTTTTCGTAAATTATAAATGGACATCAAGAGATTCCACTTATATAATATTTCACCCATTATACCATCATTTATCTTTGAAGAACATGTCTTAACCTATCATTGAAACAACTGGCATGTCAGTTTCAGGAACTGAAACAATCCAAGTATTGTTTTATTTCTATTTTATACTTCACTTTCTATCTCACATTTTTCTTTCATTTCTCTTGCCCTTGGCTTACCGATCTACAAATATTTCTAGTACTAAATGAAACCAGCGCCTGAAAGCCAAATATTCGGGATCGAATACCACACGACGCTGTTTCTACCTGCTAAAGGCCTTATCAGTGCTGTTATACTGAAACACAAATGCATTGTTCGACTCAACTATCCTAAATTGCCATCTATGAGACTTAATCCATGAATATTGTTACGTTTTTTCCGTGGATCTGATAAGAACTCGCTACATTGTACAATCAAACTCAACTTTATTTAACTTTTACACTAACAGTACAACACAAACACTTCAACTAAAACTTCAGACTGATATTCGAATGTATATCGCTTCATTACATCACTGCGTACCGCACTTTCAACTAGACTTCCCCAATCTGCCTGATGGTAGTATTTATATATCGTAAAGGAAGTCTCTGGAAGCTGAGGAAGTCTCTCGAAGCGACGCGATATCTAGAACGAACGAGAAACCCAAGTTGAATTGAACGCGAACTTGGCCAAGTCACAATCGATTGACAAAGACCAGCGGCGGACGGCGGTTTTTTAGGGGATAATTTACAACCACATCTATTATGAACAAGGCTCCAAGAGTCGTCACTGCATTCGTGGTTCAGCCCAACATCATTGATGGGACCAATGTCGGGTCGAAACGGCGCTATATGATGTTGGATAGCGAATTATTTGCTTCTGCTCTGGTTAGACTGAATCTTTGCTTTGAACTTGGAACTGTTTTGGACGAATTGCCCTCAACATCATTTTCATCTTGACAAATTTTCATAATTTATGATTCTATTTATCATATGAAGTTCAAGAAAGGACACCCTGTATTTGATAAAAAATTAAATGTAATTATTTACTATTGTGAAATGAATGCATTAGTATTTCCCTCGTGATACTAATATTGGCTACACGTTGAGTCATTGACAATGTAGTCTAATCAACAAGTTCAAAAACATGAAAAATAGTGATAAAGGTCCTAAAAATATGAGCGATAGCTCATTCGATTCGGAATCACCTCTAGAAAAATGTGTTTCTCTGTAGGTTAGAGTTCCATGTTTGC